>CM056055.1:120288552-120479506 GCA_029574335.1 Rana kukunoris | reverse complement strand
ACTATAGTGGGTCATGATTTACTAAAACTGGAGAGTACAAAATCTGATGCGACTCTGCATAGAAACCAATCAGCTTCCATTTTTTTTTTGTCGAACCCTAATTGAACAAGCTGAAGTTAGAAGTTGATTGGCTACCATGCACATCTCCACCAGATTTAGCATTCTCCAGTTTTAGTAAATCAACCCCTAAATCATGCTGGGAGTAAGAGAAGTTATATCAGGCTGGCAACTGCTTTTTTTTTTTGCCAGTGTCCAAATCCTCCTGTGTCCCTCTATGAACAAGAAGGAAATGTATTTTTAAGTGGACATCAAACCTTGAAGAGACAAAAATAAAAATGTTCCCAACTTGCAGCTCCATGTTCATAGGACTTACTTAATACTGATTGCATACTCTCCACTCTCTTTCGTTCTGTGTCGGATGAGGTAGGTGCAGTTCTCTCTGTTCATTAGTTCACTCTCAGCCTGCAGTCTCTCCATTGCACCTGCATACCTGGGGAGACAAGATTTTAGAAAGTATAGTAAAGGATTAACAAACTGTAATCCTTTCATGGAAACCTTTCAATGGTAAATCCACCTTAATCTCATGTTTTGGTATTCTTCGAATGGACATGGATTGAATCATTCACCTATTTCCTCTGGGGCCTCACTTACTAACAAGTGAGATAAAGTAAACTGAAATGGTTCTGTGTGCACATCAAATCATGTGCAGGGAAATTTAACACAGAAAACTTCACCTACACATAAGATGTTGAAAATGTTTTCCCACTTAAAGTCTAACAGCACCATTTACGTTTGGTTAGAGTGGAAAAGGCTTACAGTCTATGTCATATTAGAATGTCATATTCTATTGTGAATCATGACATTAAAGTGGATGTAACCCAAATTTGTTATTTTTATTTTATGATGTCACAATTTAGAGTATAAGATTTCCTATCATCTGTGCCCAGTCTTGCCACACAGAGTTAATCCAGCTCTGAGCAATCCTATTTTATTGTTCAGTGACAATTAGCAGACTTCCAGATAAAAGCTTGTCTAAATAAAAAGTCCTTTCCTCTCTCTCCTTGCTTTGAGTCACAGGTATTTACATATCTAGCTTGGACATGTTTATCATATGTTATGTTTATCATAATATGAGGTGACCCACAGTTTATTGTATATTACCAGGATGTGTTATGTGGGGGAGGGGTGGATTTCTCACTTTTTTATACTGTGGATCACCTCATATTATGATAAACATGTCCAAGCTAGATATGTAAATAACCTGTCACTCAAAGCAAGGAGAGAGGAAAGGACTTTTTATTTAGATAGGTTTTTATCTGGAAGTCTGTTAATTTTTATCTGGAAGTCTGTTAATTTTCACTGAAAAATAAAAGAGGATTGCTCAGAGCTTAATTACCTCTACAGGGAGTGCAGAATTTTTAGGCAAATTAGTATTTTGACCACATCATCCTCTTTATGCATGTTGTCTTACTCCAAGCTGTATAGGCTCGAAAGCCTACTACCAATTAAGCATATTAGGTGATGTGCATCTCTGTAATGAGAAGGAGTGTGGTCTAATGACATCAACACCCTATATCAGGTGTGCATAATTATTAGGCAACTTCCTTTCCTTTGGCAAAATGGGTCAAAAGAAGGACTTGACAGGCTCAGAAAAGTCAAAAATAGTGAGATATCTTGCAGAGGGATGCAGCACTCTTAAAATTGCAAAGCTTCTGAAGCGTGATCACCGAACAATCAAGCGTTTCATTTAAAATAGTCAAAAGGGTCTCAAGAAGCGTGTGGAAAAACCAAGGCGCAAAATAACTGCCCATGAACTGAGAAAAGTCAAGCGTGCAGCTGCCAAGATGCCACTTGCCACCAGTTTGGCCATATTTCAGAGCTGCAACATCACTGGAGTGCCCAAAAGCACAAGGTGTGCAATACTCAGAGACATGGCCAAGGTAAGAAAGCTGAAAGACGACCACCACTGAACAAGACACACAAGCTGAAACATCAAGACTGGGCCAAGAAATATCTCAAGAATGATTTTTCTAAGGTTTTATGGACTGATGAAATGAGAGTGAGTCTTGATGGGCCAGATGGATGGGCCCGTGGCTGGATTGGTAAAGGGCAGAGAGCTCCAGTCCGACTCAGACGCCAGCAAGGTGGAGGTGGAGTACTGGTTTGGGCTGGTATCATCAAAGATGAGGTTGTGGGGCCTTTTCAGGTTGAGGATGGAGTCAAGCCCAACTCCCAGTCCTACTGCCAGTTTCTGGAAGACACCTTCTTCAAGCAGTGGTACAGGAAGAAGTCTGCATCCTTCAAGAAAAACATGATTTTCATGCAGGACCATGCTCCATCACACGCGTCCAAGTACTCCACAGCGTGGCTGGCAAGAAAGGGTATAAAAGAAGAAAAACTAATGACATGGCCTCCTTGTTCACCTGATCTGAACCCCATTAGGAACCTGTGGTCCATCATCAAATGTGAGATTTACAAGGAGGGAAAACAGTACACCTCTCTGAACAGTGTCTGGGAGGCTGCGGTTGCTGCTGCACGCAATGTTAATGGTGAACAGATCAAAACACTGACAGAATCCATGGATGGCAGGCGTTTGAGTGTCCTTGCAAAGAAAGGTGGCTATATTGGTCACTGATTTGTTTTTGTTTTGTTTTTGAATGTCAGAAATGTATATTTGTGAATGTTGAGATGTTATATTGGTTTCACTGGTAAAAATAAATAATTGAAATGGGTATATATTTGTTTTTTGTTAAGTTGCCTAATAATTATGCACAGTAATAGTCACCTGCACACACAGATATCCCCCTAAAATAGCTAAAACTAAAAACAAACTAAAAACTACTTCCAAAAATATTCAGCTTTGATATTAATGAGTTTTTTGGGTTCATTGAGAACATGGTTGTTGTTCAATAATAAAATTAATCCTCAAAAATGCAACTTGCCTAATAATTCTGCACTCCCTGTATGTGGCGAGATTGGGCACAGATGATAGGAAATCTTATACTCTACACTGTGACATAAAAAAATGGGGTTTACATTCACTTTAAGGGACCTATTTTTAAAAATAAAAGCTTTGCTTATAATAAAGATCACAAATTTTGCGGCGTAACATCATCTTTCACACTATACCAAAAAATTGGCGCACTTTACTATTTAGCTTTTTATTAATGAATTAAAGTGTGTTAAGATTAATGTGTTTCCCATCCGAACTGTTTGCACTAGGTATATAATTTATTGGTCATTACATGATGGTACTATCGTTTGCTCTCACAGCCAGATGTTCATGTGTTGGGACCCCTACCTTTTAATATCATTATAAATTATATAAGGTCTGGGATTAAAATATATCACTGGAATCCCCCAATGGTATGAAAAGATGTGAATGAGTTCGCTCAATGACAACCACTAAAAGATGAAATACTGTATATACTCGAGTATAAGCCAAGTTTTTCAACACATTTTTTGTGCTGAAAAAGCCCCCTTCAGCTTATAGTCGAGTCTCGCTGCCTCACTGTGGCCATCTGCAGCCTCACGTACCTGATCTCGAGCTGTGACATGCAGTCTTAACTGCAGTTGGGGGCCGTGCAGTGTAACAAAGCCCTGCCTCCTTCTCGTCCTTGATAGGCTGAACACTGACTCGCTGCTGGGAAACTCAATCAGTGTTCCGTCACAGATGAGAACAAGGGGGAGGTGGGGCTTTGTTACACTGGATGGCCACCAACAATGTCACAGCTCAAGATCAGGTACATGAGGCTGCAGATGGCCACAGTGAGGCATGCATATGGGCACAGTGAGGCATGCATATGGGCACAGTGAGGCATGCATATGGGCATAGTGAGGCATGCATATGGGCACAGTGAGGCATGCATATGGGCACAGTAAGGCTGCAAATGGGCACAGTAAAACTGCAAATAGGCTTATGAGGCTGCAAATGGGCAACCCTATGTATGTATCTTACACCCATGTTTTTTTGTGGTAAAATTAGGTGCCTCGGCTTATATTCGGGTCTGCTTATACTCGATTGATACAGTATTATCTGTATTGTGTGGATTAGCTTGTAACATAATACAAATTTTAGGTGAATATAGAGCACTAAAAAAAAAAAAGACTTGTTTATGCTATTACTACATTAGATGTTTTTCTGTAGCTGACCACCTTGGATTACTGCATCCCAAGAAACATAAGCTAAACAAGTTATTTTAAAATACGCACCAGGGCTGTCCAGAGTAATCCACAGGCTTTGGAACCTGCTGAGAAACAAAAAAAGGAAAGCTGTATAAGCATATAGTGGGCCTATCCATGATTAGATCACAGCACAACACATGACAACTCATCAGTAGTACAATGTATATATGAACTTACAAGCTGGATTCTATCATAAACTCATTGTAAATGGAATTTTGTAAATGCATCTCATACAAGTCTTCTCAAGCACGAAAATAAGACTTTCATTTAATTAGCAAGTCATCTGCAAACAAGCTAATATGTATGACTCTAGAGATTATAGCTACCTGAATGGGCTTATAAGCAACAAGTGACATCTGGAGCATGGCACATTAGGGTGCACTCAAGCTTTCCGAAAATAATGCAGGGACCTGCAGAATGACTTGACATTCTATTTAAAAATATCTTCTGGTAAAAATAGCTATTTTGGTAAATTTATATTTTATAATATAGCAATAATGCCTGTTGTGCTAATATTAAATGCCCAGTGGATATTATTAAAATATATGTACTATAAGTTTTACAATTTTGCAGGAGAACACAGAATACTGTAAATACAAATAGTTAATCTGTAAAGTTTGTTTGCTAGTGTCACCAGCTTCACGTCTCTTCCCAATAGGTGCATGTACTGTAAAACTCGATGCTCATTCCATATGAGAGTACACAAAAAAAGGAAAAAGATTGCAGGCACACAAAAGGGGGACTCCTCAATAGCCACACAGTTGTCTCTAGAAGGGTTGCAACCTGCTGGATTTTGAACCACATAGCAAATGCTTAAATGAGAGTGGATTGTACCCTGCCTAATTTCAGATTACCTCATTAGTTGGGGTAGTTAAAGAATCACTAAAGGATTTTTTTTTTTAGCTAAATAGCTTCCTTTACCTTACTGCAGTCCTGGTTTCATGTCCTCATTGTTCGTTTTTGCTTTGAAGTTGCTGTAATTCTGCTCTGATCTCCACACTTCCTGCTTGTCTGGCTCCTTATGAAAAATCTCATGGCAGCTTTTCACTGTGGTCTAAGCTGTCATTACTGTGTGTCTAAAACTCCTCAGAACCAATCAGATTCATTTAAAAAAAATTGTTTTTGTTCTGTGTGTCTCTCTCTACTTCACAAAAACATGAAATCATTTTAAAAGTGAAACTAAACTGCAGGCACATTATATGATTGATTTTTATCTATTTTTAATCATTTTTAAAAGGAATCAGTTAACTTTTATGTCTCTTTACCCTGTAAACAGTCATTTCAGCAAAACATTTTTTTTCCTTTAGTGACCCTTTAAAGTTCCTTTTTAAATATGTATTAAATGTCTACGATCTGTTAATAGATGCCAATGTATTCTAAGGCGTGTAAACTCTACACTGAGCGAACATTCATTTCTTCATATTATGGATTGTACAACAATGTACAATATAGCACTGGAATCACAGATTGGGAAGGATATACTAAGGAGGAAAACCAGCACACTAGCAGAGCCTTATGCCTTGTACAAACGACCAGTTTTCATAATGGTCGTGAAAACCGGTCGTGTGTATGCTCCCTAGCTGTTTTCTCGACTAAAAAACTGCCCGCAAAAAATTTAAACCAGCTCTCTTTTTTCTCGTTGTGTTTCCGTCAGTCGTGAGTATTCTTTTTCGAGGGGGAAAAAACGTGCATGCTCAGAATCAATTATGCAGTCCAAAAGCAGCCCAAAGGGTGTCGCCATTTGAAAGGAACTTCCCCTTAATAGTCCCGTCGTACCTCTTGTACATCACGTGCTTTGGCCGGACGTTTTTTTTTTTGCATGAACATGTGTATGCAAGTCAGGCTGGAGAGGAATCACGTCGGGAAAAACATTGTTTTTTTTCCTGTCGAAAAAATGGTCGTGTGTACGAGGCATAAGATCAGCTATAAAGGCATTTTGTTGGGGCTCTTTAGGGGACATTGCCTTCTGCTAGATATAATTCCCAACAATCATTACCCAATTATTTTATTAAACGTGAAAATCCCCTGTAAGCTGTTTCTGATGTCTACTGGGCAATAAAGTATAGATAGACTATTGTCTTAGGTGATAAAGACCCCAAACTTCTGTATAATTCAGTGGTGTTTTGGCTAATGAACAAGCGTGTTAGGATTTTTAGATACTGACAGAGACACGAAAGCCAAAAGATATATTTCTCTAGTACAAGCTGAAATGTACTGCAAAGTTAAGCTGAAGATTGTCAATTTTTCTGCTCCAGACCTTATCTCAGTGCATGTCCCTGTCTTTAAACCTCTAAAATATGTACAGATTGTTACACTTACACATGGACTCGGTTTAACAACATCACTTGGGAAAAAGCCAAGCTCCCCTGTGGCAATGTTCCTTCCCTGCAAGACAAAAAAACAAATATAACTATAACCTCTACACTACAAGCATACATATTTGTATTTTTCAGTGTTTTAACAAGTACACATAGATTTATTGGTATACATCACAGTGATTTTCTAACCTTCACAAATAAAATAAAGTATGTTCCAACGGTATAAAATAATATTCAAATAGTATTTCTAATTACCAAGATATGTATTATTTTAATTGACTAGATTCTACAAATGCCTAATGCCACCTGCCAGAACAAACTGTGAGCATCAGCCCTTAGCAGCTCAGCTATGGTATCGCCAACATG
The DNA here is from genome assembly GCA_029574335.1 of Rana kukunoris. NCBI lineage: Eukaryota > Metazoa > Chordata > Amphibia > Anura > Ranidae > Rana > Rana kukunoris. The sequence goes on along the minus strand of CM056055.1, from coordinate 120,472,637 downwards.
TATAGCAAGGGAGGGACCATCACTTATAGGGGGTGATGGGTGACCATTGTAATTCCTTATAACTTGCAACTTTGGTAAGCCTGAAAAATATCAGAGGAAAATATGAAAAAAGAGAAAAGTACAGAAAAGTAAGTTCTTATGTCTTTAATACATATGAGCTGTATATACAGTAACAATATTTAAACTAGGGTTGTCCAGATACCGATATTAGTATCGGTACCGATACCGAGTATTTGCGGGAGTACTTGTACTCGCGCAAATGCTCCCGATACCTGAATAGAATACTTTTTTTGTATTTATCAACATGTTCTGTGAAAATTCTTTGAGTTTTTTACTACTGCGTGACAAGAAAATATTTATTTTTATTAATTTTGTTAAATGTAAAATGTTTTGAGTTAGAGTTCTTCATAATTCTAAAGAAAATATCCTTAGTCTGTATTGTGGTTTGAAAACTGTCACATGACATTTAAAAAAAGTATCTGTATTCGGTATCGGCGCGAGTACATGAAAAAAAGTATCGGTACTTGTACTCAGTCCTAAAAAAGTGGTATCGGGACAACCCTAATTTAAACAGTATATAAACAGTATATAAACATATATACATATATACATATATATATATATATATATATATATATATATATATATATATATATACACACACATACAGTAGCTCACAAAAGTGAGCACACCCGTCACATTTTTGTAAATATTTCATTATATTTTTTCCTTATGACAACACTTTGTTACAATGTAAAGCAGTGAGTGTACAGCATGTATAACTTTGTAAATTTCCTGTCCCCTCAAAAACAACTCAACACACAGCTAATAATGTCTAAACTGTTGGCAACAAAAGTGAGTGAACCCCCAAGTGAAAATGTCCAAATTGGGCCCAATTAGCTATTTTCCCTCCCCGTTGTCATGTGACTCTTTAGTGTAACAAGGGCTTAGGTGTGAATGGGGAGCAGGTGTGTTAAATTTGGTGTTATCGCTCTCATTCTCTCATACTGGAAGTTCCACATGACACCTTAGGGCAAATAACTCACTGAGGAACTGAATGATCCAACACACAAGGCCAAGTTGACCTATCATTGGCTAAAGCAGAATAAAAGGAAGGTTCTGGAGTGGCCATCTCAGTCTCCTGACCTCAATATCATTGAGCCACTTAATGATGGGGAGATCTTAAATGTGCAGTTCATGCAGGACAGCCCAAGAATTACCAGGAACTGGAGGCTTTTTTTCCAGGAGCAATGGGCAGCTTTACCATCAATACCCAAAATACTTCAAGCTATCATTGATGTTAAAATGGGCAATACACGGTTATAATGTACCAGACTATCTTCTCCAAAAAAAACTTAGTGAAACAAACAGCTTTTTATCAGAACTTGAAAGGAGAAGACTTTGCTACAAAGTTGGATAAATCAATAATCATAGAACAGCAAAATTGTCTCATTTTAGATACCACTTTCTTCACCCGGTCACTCGCAAATGTAGATAATAAGTTCGATGACCTGTTAGTGAAAAAACATCTCAGAAATCATATGTTTTACTCCAATTTTTAGTTCAAAAGTTTATTTTCTCTACTAAACAACCCTCTCTAGTCCTGGAATGGCCTACGGCCTCATATACACAACCGTTTTCCTCGGCAAAATCCATCAAGAAAAATGCATTTTTGCAGAGAAAAACTGTTGTGTATGTATTTCGTCGAGAAAACTGTTGCGCATCTCAACGAGAAAAAAAGAGAACATGCTCTCTTTTTTCTCGCCGGGAGTCTCAATTTCCTCGGCGTGTTTCTCGCCGGGCTGGTTTACAATGAGAAACACGTTCGTGTGTATGCTTAGAAACCTGCGCATGCGCAGAATCAAGTATGAGACGGGAGCGCACTTTCGGTAAAAGTAGCGTTCGTAATGGAGATAGCACATTCGTCACGCTGTAACAGACTGAAAAGCGCGAATCGTCTCTTACCAAACTTTTACTTAATACGCAGTAACATGAGATTAGCAAAAGCAGCCCCAAGGGTGGCGCCAGTGGAATCGAACTTCCCCTTTATAGTGCCGTCGTACGTGTTGCACGTCACTGTATTTGAGAACGACGAGATTTTGTCTTGACAGTGTGTATGCAAAGAAAGCTTGACAAGATTCTCGACAAGCCTGTCAAGAAACTCGTCGAAGAAAACAACGGCGAGATTCTCGTGTATACGAGGCCTACCACTTTTGAAAGCTTTTGCAGTCATTGCCCTTCCCAGTTGCAATTGATTTCCACTATCTACAAGCTTCTGCCTGATTCTACCCCAGAATCTGGGGACCAAAACTCTTATATGAAAAAATTGTAATCAGCCCTCCAGTGCCCCATATTGCTAATACATTGGAAAATGTTTTAGGAGGTAACCACTAATGCCCCGTACACACGATCGGAATTTCCGTTGGGATAAACTCAGATGGATTTTTCTGACGGAATTCCGTTCAAGCTGTCTTGCTTACACACGGACACACCAAATTCCAACCGTCCAAAACGCGGTGACATACAACCCTATGACGAGCCGAGAAAAATGAAGTTCAATGCTTCCGAGCATGCGTCGACTTGATTCTGAGCATGCATGTTTTTTTCGCCATCGAAGTTCCCTACAGACAAATGGAATTTCATCGAAACAAAAGAAAACATGTTCTCTTTCTAAGTCCTTCAGAATTTCCGATGGAAAAACTCAGATGGGGCACACACACATGGTCGGAATATCCAATGAAAAAATTCCGTCTGACTTTTTCCATCTGAAATTCCGATTGTATGTACAAGGCATTAGTCTTCTACATGTGTGCTACATAAGGAAAACTAATTATAAGGTGTTAATGTTCTGCCATGGAACTCTTGTTTTATATGCACTGGATCAAGCTATCCCAAAACATTGCTGGTGCCGTGGACAGAGTATGAGGTCATTAAAGCGATTGTAAGGGCTGAAGGTTTTTTAGGAGAGATCCCACTGCACATGCATACAATTTTAAACAGGACGAAGCATCCACTAAGATCATAGGTGTGTGCAGCCTATTGCATTAAGGTGTGCACCCCAAAGCTCAAACACACATGCCTCAGCTGCACGGGGCAGTGAATGGATGTGAAGTGCTCTGTGCCGAGTGGCTTCCTGTTCATTCAACTGAAGCATAGTAAACACAACTCTCACCACTGAATATGTGGTGGCAAGCAGGAGCAGCATTTGAAAATGAGAAGCACTGGTGTGTATTATTCAGGGGATCTGCCATTGCAAAGGGGGCATATTTTGTAAAATGTTGCTAAAGGTGAACTTACACTTTAAATAAAGCTAAATATGTCAGTAAACTAGCATCAAGTTATCCTCCATGCAGCAGCACATAGTATAGTAGCAGATACTCCCATAGTGCAAGTCATTAAGGGCTTTACTGCTTTTTATAATGCTGTCAGGGAGAGAACTGGAGAGTACAGGCATGACTGAATCAATGTTCTCCTGCGTCTTCATTGTCCAATTACCAGACTGGCTGAGAAAGAAGAGTAACAGAGAAACAGAACTTCAGCTGTCATTCATTTCTTGTAGTCCACTGTGGGGTGTGCAAGTTCCATTACTGTGATTTTGAGAGGATAAATAGGTAAAAGAGTATTAAACAGATTTTTTAATTTTTTTGCTTGGACGAACTCTTTAATGTGTAATAATTTGTCCACTTTTTTCATTAATTTCACCAACTAGAAATACTTCTACCAATGAACCTTAGACCCCTTTCACACTGGGGAATTTTCCAGGCGCTTTACAGGCTTTACAGGCACTTTTTTTTAATGCCAAAGCGCCTGAAAGAAGCTCATCTGCAATCCCAATGTAAAAGCTTTCAGAGCCCTTTCACACTGCCAGTGCCCGTAAAACATTGGTAAAGCTCCGCTAAGATCCCTTTCACACACGTTTTTCAGGTGCTTTGGCGTTAAAAAAGCACCTCAATGGGAAGGGGTGCTTTAGGAGCGGTTTATTCAACGCTCCTAAAGCACTGCAAAGAAGCTGCTTGCAGGACTCTTTTTGACGCCCTGCCAGCGCAGCGCCTAAGACTCCTTTCACACTAAGGAGTGTCTCACACTAAGGCGATGCGCTGGCGGGACCGCTCCAAAAGTCCTGCTAGCATCATCTTTGGAGCGGTGTGTTTATCGCTCCTCCACCGATCCTTCCCATTGAAAACAATTGGGCATTGCGGGCGGTATTAACCCCTTTTCGGCCGCTAGCGGGGGTTAAAACTGCACCGCTAGCGTCCTAATACCGCTGCAGTTCTGACGGTATAGCGCCGGTAAAATTAGCAGCGCTATACTGCATCCCCACCTCCCGTCCCAGTGTGAAAGCACTCAGGCTTTCACATTGGGATTGCAGATGAGGCTTCTTTCAGGCGCTTTACAGATGCTGTTTTTTAACGCCAAGACCCCTTTCACACTGGGGCATTTTTCATGCTCTTTAGTGTGAAAGCACTCTGGCTTTAACATTGGAATTGCAGATGCCACTTTCAGGCGCTTTTTTTTTTTTACAGCTAAAGCGCTTAAAAACACCCCAGTGTGAAAGGGGTCTTAAAATGCTCTTTAGAAACAAGAATTTTTTTTTTTTTTTTTTCGGCAACTCACCAAAATTGCTGACTTCATGAATATCTTAGCTAAGCTACCCCTCTTTGTCAGAGCAAAACCAAAATATTTCCAAATTACACACAGTTGGGAGGTTAACCATCCAGAAAATAGACATCAACCATTTGTTTAGGCAACATGAACACACATATTACCATACTATGAAAATGGACTTAAATGTTTATTTCATATTTAAATTTCTCATGATACTGTAGATAAATCGTATTGTACGTAAAGGATTGAAAGGGTGACATTTTATATTTCTAATAATTTGAGTTCTAATGCAGGCTGATATACACAGTTGTCTATCAGTGATGTGCGTAATTATAGAAATGCCAGGTTTGATTCCGCAGCATTGTAACAGGCAGAACAAGTTTATATTAGCAAGATAATGATTTGCTGACAAAGTCTCTAATTGGCACTGGCAGAAAACACAGCTGCTGTAAATGAATTTATGTTAACATTAGGAGACATTTAACACATTACATTAGAACCCCGACTGATGCGCATTCATACGTCCCAATTATCTATGCAAATGTTGGCAAGGTGTTTCCCGTGTGGTCATATTTACCATACGGAAATAACACAAGCTGACTGCGCGAGGAAAAAACTAACCGAAGATGACATCCTAAAATATTATCCAAAGGACGACGTGGCAAACGTCCGCTTGGTTTCTATCATGTGCTATAAGCTCCCACAAGACTCCAATTACTTAGTAAACACATCAATAACACATAAGTGATCATTATTAATGGATCCATAAGGCCCCTGCAGCAGCATAGTCACAGAGAGTAGGTGAAGGAATGTCCCTAACATCTGATCAAAGGAATGCAAACAGAAAGCATTTAAAAGAAATGTATAGTGATTTATTATGCTGATTTTATGTATCATTTTCAGTACCAACATTTTTTTGTAAATCAGTTTAAATATATATTTTTTTTATATTTACTAATATGCAAGTTCTGTGGTTTCTAATGGTTCTTTCTAACGTTTGTTGTGCTAACAATAGATAATTGGTTAACCACTTCAGCCCCGGAAGATCTGGCTGCTCAATGACCAGGCCATTTTTGCGATACAGCACTGCACCACTTTAGCTGTCAATTGCGTGGCCGTGCGACAATTAGGGCTTTGGAAAAAATCGATTTGAATCTTGAATCGAGTTGGGAGGTCAAATCGATTCAGAATTTGACCAAATCAATTTTTTAGTTTTTTTTTCCATAGGACTGGCACCCCCGCGGATTAGGCCGAAGCCGCGGCCTTGTCTAAAAAATCCTGCTCACAGCTCGCCGCAATCCTGGGAAAAGTCCGCGAGGCCGGACGCCGCAGACTAGGCTGAAGCCGCAATCTTTTACCAGGATCACGGCGAGCAGGATTTTTTAGGCGAGGCCGCGGCTTCAGCCTAGTCCGCGGCCTTTGTCCAGGATTACGGTGAGCTGCGGGAGGAATTTTTTAGGCAAGGCCGCAGCTTCGGCCTAGTCCACGGAGTGCTGGCCTAGTCCGCGGAGTGCCGGTCTATGGAAAAAAAAAAATAGATTTGGTCAAAATCTGAATCGATTTGACCTCCCACCTTGATTCAAGATTCAAATCGAATCGCAGCGGACTAGGCCGAAGCCAGGGCCTCGCCTCGCCTATTTTTTTATTTTTTAATCCCCAATCCGCTGGCGATTTTGGCCCCCCAAAAAATCTATGATTAAAAAAAAAAAAACTCAATTCACAATTTGAATCAATTTTTTTTCCTTCTGATGGACACAGCGCTGTTATTTTAGGCGAGGCCCTGGCTTTGGCCTAGCGACAATGTACCCAAACAAAACTAAGGTACTATTTTGGAAAAAAAACACAACATTTTGTACTTTTTGCTATAATAAATATCCCCAATTTTTTATTTAAAAAGAAAATGTTTTCCTCAGTTTAGACCGATATGTATTCTTATACATATTTTTGGTAATACAAATCGCACTAAGTGTATATTGATTGGTTTGCGCAAAAGCGTCTACAAAATAGGGGATAGATTTATGACATTTTTATTATTATTATTTTTTTACTAGTAATGGCGGCAATCTGCGATTTTTATCGGTACTGCAACATTATGGCAGACACATTGGACACTTTTGACACATTTTTGGGACAATTGGTAAAAATTTATGTAGCGATTAGTGCTATAAAAGTGCACTGATTACTGTGTTAATGTCACTGGCAGGAAAGGGATTAACACTAGGGGGGCGATCAAGGGGTTAGCTGGTCTGGTAGGCTAGTCAGTCACAATATCAGTCAGTGAGCCAATGAGGATACAAAGGGGGTGGGCTGGGTCGCGGCTCCATATCTGAATGCACATAGGAAGCTGCGGCTTGTCTCGGGTGCTCCTATAGCAAGCTAATTGCTGTGGTAGCATTTAACAGGAGGGAGGGGCCAGGAGCTCCAGTGGGCGACCCGAGAAGAGAAGAATTTGGGCTAGTCTGTGCAAAACCATTACACAGAGCAGGCAAGTATGACTGGTTTGTTATTTTTAACAAAGAAAAAAAATGAAACTTTGGTATCACTTTAACCACTTGCTTACTGGGCACATATACGCCCCTCCTGCTCAGGTGAAGTTTCACATTCCGGCACTGCGTCGCTTTAACTGACAATTGCGCGGTCGTGCGACGTAGCTCCCAAACAAAATTGACGTCCTTTTTTCCCCACAGAGCTTTCTTTTGGTGGTATTTGATCACCTCTGCGGTTTTTATTTTTTGCATCTTTGTATTTGTTTTGTAAATATAAATCACCTCTAATGTTAGATGTCCTACATGTGTGGATGTTGCACCATTATGTAAAGCTGTTTCATTTAGTTCTTTACATTTTAGAATTGGGTGCCTTGAGATTATGTGGAAATTTAAAGGGTGTCTTGACTGAAGAAAGGTTTAGAAACACTGCTCTAAACACCCTGTCAGTCTTGATCACTGTCTGATCCAAGTAATGTAGACTCGTGAATTTTGATGACAAGTCTACAATGGAAAATAAGTCAAGATCAGTCCACAAACTACACATTAATTGAAATATGTGCCCTTTCACACGAGGCGAACCAGTGATGATCCGCCTCCATATGCCTGGCGGGATCGCTTCGTTGATCCCCGCTGAGCTGGCGGATGACAGGGCGGTCCCCGCACACTGTGAAGGGACTGCCCTGTCTTTTCTCCGCTCTCCCCTATGGGGGATCGGATGAACTCAGACCGTGTGTCCGTGTTCATCCGATCTGATCCGCAGACTTAAGGAAAAATAGGGTTTTCTTCCGTCTGCAGAATCGGATCATTGCAGAGGCGGACAAGATCGAGTGTCAGCGGATGTTCATCCGCTGACATCCGCGATCTCATAGGGACCAATGTATGTCCCGTTTTCATCCGCAAACGGATGGATGAAAAAGCGGACATAAGGTCCGCACGTGTGAAAGGGGCCTTAAAGCGTTACAAAAAAGGGCTGCCCAAACCAGGAAGAAAACAAATAAGTACAGAATACGTTTATAGGGTACTACAGGTTTCAATAAATCTTAAATAGTTTTATCGTTATTCTGGTTGGTTTCTATCATTGTGCATTTCTTATCAATATGGTTTGTATCAGTTTCAAAGCTTTTAACAGCTTTAGGAAAATGTGTTCATTAATAATGAAATAATTAAAATTGACAAGGATAACAATAATTGTAACTTAAATTATAAGTAAGTGGTACGTAAAATGTGGACGTTTTATGGTATTAATACTTAAAGGGGTGTTCCAGCCAAAAGTTATGTTTATTAAAAGTCAGCAGCTACAAAAGGTGTAGCTGCTGGCTTTTAATAAACATTCACTTACCTGCTCAACGTTCCAGCGACACGCCGGTCGGGGCTCCGCTCCTCCCCCCCCCTTAATCGCCTTATCAGCCCCTCGGCGGTAAGGAGGAAGTGGGACAGGAAGTCCCACTCCTCCTGAAGCCCCCACTCCCCCCCCCCAAAAAATACATGCCAAATGTGGCATGTAAGGGGGTAAGGAGTGGATTAAGCGGAAGTTCTATTTTTGGGTGGAACTCCGCTTTAAAAAGACGTATCACTACAAACTTACTGCTCACAATGTATGACTATGAGGTGGAGCACATTTAGATTTTACAACCAGTTCTTGGTTTTTGTACACAGCTCCCAGACATGCCGTGAATTTTTCTTTTTTCTTTTCAAGTGAACTACTTGTTAATTTATCACTCAAGCAAATCCAGTTTAATTTTCTAATTATTAAATAAAAATTAACTGCTGACCTTTTTTTCCCAGGATTTAGCAATTACAATCATAGCAGCCAAGAAGGTAAATACAATTATTCTAAAGATGGGCTTAGAATCATCACACATGGCTTTGCATAGAAATGAGCAAATCAAACCAACAAAGCTAATATACAACACAGATCTGGCTGAATCATGTGAGAACAAGCTTTATAAAATTTTATATGTCAGCATAGTATTTTGTACTTTACCTTCAGCGCAAATTTTATGATGGAGTGATGCCTGGCAGGATACCTTCTACCTGCAACCTTTCCGCTTCCTTTTGCCCCTTTCCTACTTTTTCCCAGAATTAATTAAAGCGGTAGTAAAGTCTAACATTAAAAAAAAAACAGGTCCCCCGGCACCCTTAAGCCATAATGTACTAGTATGCACTGCAAACTAGTACATTATGACAGCTCTGCGCTCTCACCACTCTTCCTTGTCCCTGACAGCTTCCATCTTTGCCCCATCTTTCTTCTGGGTTTGCGGTGTTGGGCCACTTGATTGGCTGTGCTGGGGGGACATCATTCCTGTGCAAGCACACGGGAGTCACATTGCAATGGCACACAGAGCGGGCCGTAAATGTAATACAAGCTGTGTATGTGCGGCGCAGATCACATTACTCACTGACAGGCAGGTGGGAGATTTATGACAGAAGAGCCTTCTAGAGGTCCTTGTTATAAATACCCTGCCTGTCAGCGATTTTTAGAATTACTGACTTTAAGAATAGCACTATAATAAGACACAATCTCAGGTACCACAATAGCACATGTAAGTCACAGAGCCTGCCTGGACACTAAGCTAGGCAGATCATAATACACCCTCCTCAGATACACAAACTACTTGCTACTCAAATCCCCCATCAATCATCTGTAGCACAAGCATATATACACTCAGCATATATATCCTGCATTTTTTCTCTTTGTAGAACCACAAGTGCCAGCAAAGTACTTTTATTTCACTGCCTAGGATTGCGCAGAGTTTGCATCAGCCATTCTCAACCTTCTTAACACAGACAAACCCTTGAAATAACTTTCCAGCTAATAATTACTCTAACTGGACTCCAGAAAGAGAGTGAGATATAATTTTCCCTTTACAAATCATTAGTAAGACCTCATCTGGAATTTGCAGTTCAGTTTTGGGCACCAGTTCTGAAAAAGGATATCAGGGAACTGGAGAAAGTGCAGAGAAGGGCAACAAAACAGCTAGGAGGAAAGATTAGAGGAACTGAATGTATTCTCTTGAGAAGAGGCGATTAAGGGGGAATATGATCAACATGTACAAATACATCACAGAGGACAAGGGGGCATTCTTTACATCTAGAGGAAAAAAAGATTTCATCTCCAAATATGAAAAGATTTTTTCACAGTAAGAGCTGTGAAAATGTGGAATAGAATCCCTCCAGAGGTGGTTCTGGCCAGCTCAGTAGATTGCTTTAAAAAGGTCTGGATTCTTTCCTTAATGTACATAATATAACTGGGTACTAACATATATAGCTAAAGTGGATCCAGGAAAATCTGATTGCCTCTGGGGGGATCAGGAAGGCAGCAAATTGGATCATGCTTTGCTGGGATTTCCCCCTTCCTCTGGATCAACTGTGGGTGAGGGATTGTGTATTTGGGATTGTATTTTTATTTTATTTGTTGAACTAGATGGACTTAGGTCTTTTTTCAACCTGACTAGCTATGTAACTCTACAGCTCATGGTATATTAATGGTATTATCACTCAAAATGACCTTTAGGCCTGGTACACACGACCAAGGAATTCGTCGGGCGAAACACATCGTTTTCCTCGCCGAGTTCCTTGTTAGGCTTGTCGAGGAACTCGACAAGCTTGCTTTGCGTACACACAGTCAAGACCAAATCTCCTCGTTCTCAAACGGCAGGGGCTGCTTTTGCTAATCTCATGTTACTGCATGTTAGGTAAAAGTTTGGTAAGAGACATTTGCACTTTTCAGTCAGTTACAGCGTGACAAATGTACTATTTCCATTACAAACGCTACTTTTACCGAAGGTGCACAGGTTTCTTAGCATACACACGCTCGAGTTTCTCGTCGAAAAGCAGCCCGACGAGGAACACAACGAGCCAATTTGGACTCCCGTCAATGAAAAAGAGAACGACCAATTTCCACGGCAAAAAAGCTGTCCCACCGTGTCTCTTGATGGATTCTGCCAAGGAAACCGGTCGTGTACGAGGCCTTACATTTGTGGTCATTGGGAAAAATCCCCCTTACAGATAGCTCAAAAGATCAATATTGTCAGTGGTTACTTTTCTAAGAGGCAGAAATTGCTCATTGCTCAACTAACCCCTAGCAACGTCTGGAGGAACCCTTAGTTGAGAAAGACTGGTTTACAGCCTTCATTGCCACTGTAATCTTTAGAGATTACTCTTCAGTTTACAGACATATGCATATGTTTGACATGATCACTAGGAAAAACAGTACCCGTGCCTGGGATTGCCATTACATACTATGACCATACCATTACATCCTGTTCCCATTTTCAACTTGTAATACAGCACCGTATATACTTGAATATAAGCCAAGTTTTTCAGCACATTTTTTTGTCTCAATGTGTCCATCTACAGCCTCATGCGCCTGATCTCCCGTCGCTGTGACGTGCAGTCTAGTCGGCGGCCACGCAGTGTAACAAAGCCCTGCCTCCTCCTCGTCCGTGATAGGCGGAACACTGACTCACTGCTGGGAAACTGAATCAGTGTTCCGTCACGGAGGAGGCGGAGTTTTGTTACACTGGACGGCCGCCGACTAGACTAGTCGCATGTCACAGCACTGGTGTTCTGGTGATCAAGGTACATGAGGCTGCAGATGGACACAGTGAGGCAGGGAGATGGGTACACTGAGGCTGCAGATGGACACAGTGAGGCAGGAAGATGGGTATACTGAGGCTGCAGATGGACACAGTGAGGCAGGGAGATGGGTACACTGAGGCTGCAGATGGACACAGTGAGGCAGGGAGATGGGCACAGTGAGGCTGCAGATGGACACAGTGAGGCAGGGAGATGGTCACAGTGAGGCATGCAGATGGGCACAGTGTGGCATGCAGATGGGCACAGTGAGGCTGCAAATGGGCACAGCGAGGCTGCAGATGGGCACAGTGAGGCTGCAGATGGGCACAGTGAGGCTGCAGGTGGGCATCGTTGACCCTCTTTTTCCACTTACAGTAGCTGCTGCATTTCTCACCACAAGTCAATACGTTTTCCCATTTTTTGTGGTAAAATTAGGTGCCTCGGCTTATATTGTGGTCGGCTTATACTCGAGTATATACGGTACATTATTATTAAGGTTAATAAAAATATATATATATATACTTACAGCACAATAAATGCCATACTTCAAATTAACTGACAGTTAGGGTAAGACAAGGCAATGCATCTGTTTTACTGCTAAATGTTACAATCTTTGTTTATTTTGAATATATCAGATGAACAAAAGAATGCTCACTCGTTTCTAAATTCTTTTCTGCACACTATTGTTATTGATGGAAATGGCATTTTCCTCACCTCAAAAACACTGCAGTGTTCTTTGTCTTCTGGCAGAATTTGCTCAACAGTAAGCAAGTTATTCCACATTCCTGTTTTCATTTTTAGGGAAAAGTCTGCAGTTCATACAAACGTGAACTCTAGAGAGACCTATCTACCACAGAAACACATTTTTGCAGCTTCCATTATTCATAAACAACTTTCATCTACGTCGTTGGTCTTATTACATTTATACAGCAAACATACCTTAGGTAAATGTAAGCTCAATCGCTAAAATATCATACAAGATTTAACCTTAAATGTCCTTTTAAAACATATTTAATTTTTTTGTTTTAATCAGCAGCTTTTAATAAAATAATCCCTGGTGATCCTGCCATGAATGTTCTTGTTCAAGCACTTCCTGTCACAGGGTGACCGAGTACTGTCCCTGTTTCCCAAATGTAACCCTGCTTTGTCATCTTGCCACTTGCTTACATGTCATTGATGTGGATTATGGGCTCACGTGTCATTGTCGGAGTGGATACATGAGGACAATAGGTGGCTGCAAATATACTGCAGGAGACTGACAGCACTTGGATGCCACAAAATAAAAAATAAAAAAACAAGCTAAAAATATGCATTTTATTTAAAAAGAACTGTTTATGATACATAAGGCTTTAGCAAAATAAATGTCATTCAGTTATGGTTTACATCTGCTTTGACCCCCATAAGTTATAATCACGTGTCTTGCTATGAACTGAAGCACTGCTGCTAAGGTGGAGCAATGCTTCAGAGTAGTCACTCCCTTAGGCCAATCATACTTCAAGGGCCCATATATTGTATGTCCAGGCCTGGGGGACTAAGGATGAGCGTGTGTTTGTTCAGAACTGGGTTCACATATGGGTTAAAGATGTCCCTTTGTACATGCCAGCTGTGGGAAATACCCCACCTGCAGCTCACTGGACAAAGACTTCCATGTTCGGACCCACACCTGGTTGCAAACAAATGTAAGCTCATCCCTATGGGCTACCTACCCACAGTGATTACACAGTATAGCACTGCTAAAAATCTGTGACAGACAACTAGCAGTGCATAGTCTTTAACCACTTAAGACCCGGACCAATATGCAGGTTAAGGACCTTGCCCCTTTTTGCGATTTGGCACTGCATCGCTTTAACGGACAATTGCGCGGTCGTGCGACGTGGCTCCCAAACAAAATTGGCATCCTTTTTTCCCACAAATAGAGCTTTCTTTTGGGGGTATTTGATCACCTCTGCGGTTTTAATTTTGTGCGCTATAAACAAAAATAGAGCGACAACTTTGAAAAAAAATTTTTTCTTTTTGCTTTAATAAATAACCCCAAAAAAGATATAAAAAAACATTTGTTTTCCTCAGTTTAAGCCGATACGTATTATTCTGCCTATTTTTGGTAAAAATGTATAGAATTTACAACATAGGGGATAGTTTTATGGCATTTTTATAAAAAACATTTTTTACTACTAATGGCGGCGATCAGTGATTTTTTTCGTGACTTTGACATTATGGCGGACATATTGGACAATTTTGACACATTTTTTGGGATCAAAAATTGCAAAAGTGCTATAAAAATTCATTGATTACAGTGAAAATGACACTTGCAGTTAATGAGTTAACCACTATGGGGCGCTGTAGTGGTTAAGTGTGACCTCATATGTGTTTCTAAATGTAGGGGGGCGGGGCTGGACGTGTGACGTCACTGATCGTCTTTCCCTATATCAGGAAACAGACGATCAATGACACTGCCACTGTGAGCCCTGGTTCACACTGGGCTGCGGGAGTGAAATCGCGCGATTTCAGCTGAACTCGCGCGATTTCACTTCCTCTGGCAGTCCCGATTTTGGCGCGATTTAGGAGACATCTGTGCAGGGTTCTGCACAGATGTCAATGTAAATTGCGTCCTGAAATCGCAAAAAGTAGTACAGGAACTACTTTTTGAAATCGCTGCAGCGCCACAGATGCGGCGTCACACCGATTAGGACGGTGTCATTGCCGGCAATTGCCGCCGATTTGAGATGCGATTTCACATGTGAAATCGCATCTCAAATCGAACTAAATCGTACCCAGTATGAACCTGGGCTGAAGAACGTGGAAGTTGTGTTTACACACACCTCTCCCCGCTCTTCAGCTCCTGTGACCGATCGCGGGAAGAATACATATTGGCCTAAACTGATGAAGAATTGTATGTTTTTTATTTTGGAATACATATTATAGCACAAAGTAAAAAATATTTATTTTTTCAAAATTGTTGCTCTTTTTTTCTTTATAGCGCAAACAATTAAAACTGCAGAGGTGATCAAATACCAACAAAAGAAAGCTCTATTTGTGGGAAAAAAAGGACAACAATTTTGTTTGGGTACAACGTCGCACGACCGCGCAATTGTCAGTTAAAGCGACGCAGTGCGTTATCGCAAAAAATGGCCTGGTCATTAAAGGGGGAAATCCTGGTCCTTAAGTGGTTAAAATAGTTATTGTAGAATAGTTGATATGATATTGTTGTAACAAAGAACAGGCTATGCTATTTCATGCAGCACAAATCAAATCAGGATAATTTAGTATTTTTTAAATGCTGAGATAATTTTTTCTCACAAAATCACAGTATATACTTATATCACAAAAGCAATACCAAAACGAAAAATCAATCGTCATTAATCTCTCTGCATTACAGGGTCAAACGATACAACACAAATTTGCTTTGAACTGTAAACTGTCTGCTATGTGCACATTGGGAGCTGACGAAAAATAAATGATTCTATTGATTGAAAGAGTTGAAAATTTCCCACCATATAAAAGAGGTGAGGGGAACTTTAATTATAGCGTTTGTAATGGCACAGTAGTAATTACAAATTTAATCATTAATGCTGAATTATTGGTTATTTTTCTAAGATGCAGAACGTTCTTTCCCTGACTGTAATTTATGACGGAATATTTGGTATTGGAAGGAATATAAACCCCAGACCAATTAATAATTAACAGCTAAACGATCTTTCTGTTGAAAAAGGTCAGAGTGTACTATGCTGTCTTACAGGCATACTTATGAATGCATACTTGCCTATCTAATATAAATGATATACAGTATTAACTTTAAACATAATATACATTTTTCTGCTTACCGTAGTTAAGAAATATGCTTTGGCTGCCGACATCGTGGGCGCCGTGGACAGGTAAGTGTCCGTATATTCAAAGTCAGCAGCTGCAGTATTTGTAGCTGCTGGCTTTTAATAATATGTGTAGCACCCACTACCGTAGGTGGGTGCTAGAATAGGCTTTTTCTAGAGGAACTGTCAGCGCAGGAAAATTTAGGCAGGCCTATGCTTCAGGCTAGGCCTGCTTGTTTTGATCTGGGAACAGGGAGTGGTTAGTGTACCAGTGGGTGTGGCCCCCTGTGCTCTAGTTCTGAGGTGCCTCCCCTGCTTCCAGGGAGATTGTTCTGGAAGAGGGGCAGGGCCTAAGATTGGAGTGGCAGGCAGCTCATGTGAGGAGCCCTGACCAATCCCCACTTGGAATTTAGCAGGGCGCAGGCCTCTCAGCTGAGGTCACATGCCACTTTGGAGGAGTTGTCGGCCAGGAGACTTGGAGACTGGAGTACTAGACAGTGGTAGGAGGCGGCCCCCATCTGGGGGGTGCGCCGAGCACAGAGGAGTATTGAGGGAGCTTCACCCTTACACGGTGATAGGTGAAGTCCTCATCTTTACACAGTCATTGATGAGGAGTTCCTGGAGCAGAGGGGCTGGAGGGTCAGAACGTATGTCCAGATAAAGTTCTCCATCATGAACTTGGGGCAGAAGAAGGTCGGTGAGTGTACTACAGTGGAATGCTGGGTGCAGAGGCATGCCAGGAAGTCTGGGAGGGAACTTCATCCTTACACGGTCATGGATGAAGTCCTCATCTTTACACGGTCATTGATGATGAGTCCCAGAACAGAGGAGATACTGTGGGGAAGTGTGTCAAATCAATGCGACCTGAGGGCACAGGATTTCTAAGTTGGGTTAGCTGGGATCAGTAGTCCACCAACCAACATGTGCTACTTAATTACTAGGCCGCCGGGGAGAGGTACTGCAGATCTCTGGCCTAGTAACAGCACCTAAATACAGCCAGCAAGTTGGGATTATTCAAAGTGATTCATTTTTGTCATAATGAAGATGATGGGACAGGATCTAATAGTTTTACTATCTAACAGAAAAAAAAGGTGGCAGGGGAGGGATGTTGCGGAACTATAAGTCCCATCACGCCTCTGCCTGTGGGAGTCATGATGGTAACTGTCAGCCTTGCAATGCCTCATGGGATTTGTATTTCTGCAACAGCTGGAGGGTTGCCAGTTAGACACCTGTGGCCTAAGCTCTGTTCCTGTGTGCTGTGTGAAGGGGGTGTGTCTCTTTCCTCCAATGAGCTTTTAGGGCTCGCCTCACTGAGCTCTGAAGAATGTAATTTATTTTTTACTGACAGCTCAGACAAGCTGTATAATATCTAGACTTTGAACAGCAGTAGAGAAAAGGAGACTGCAGATAAACAGGTAAAACTTATGCAGGAGTATTTGTTTCATCTCTGTGTATTATTTGAAACTAGTTTTTTCACTGGGTATATTTACTTTCATACTGGGACGTGAATTTGCTTGAGTTCTTTTATAAGCTCCAACAATTCATCCTGTGATCCAATGAGAGGGTCCTTACTGCAGAGTGAGGCACCCTCTGTGGACAGGATAACAAAAGACAGTTACAGAAAGTCAGAAACAAAGTGAATCTATACAAGCCATTTATAATGGAGAGTGGATCTCACTATCTCTCCTCCTTGGGACACCACAATGGTTACTGATTTTTGATCAGGCTTTTGATTTTTGATCAGGCTTCTACATATTTTTGGTAAAAAAAAATGCAATAAGCGTTTATTGATTGGTTTGCACAAAAGTTATAGCGTATTTTTTATTTTATTTTTTACTAGTAATGGCGGCGATCAGTGATTTTTTTCGTGATTGCGGCATTATGGCGGACACATCGGACACTTTTGGGACCATTGTCATTTTCACAGCGAAAAGTGCTATAAAAATGCACTAATTACTGTGAAAATTACACTGGCAGTGAAAAGGTTAACCAGGAGGGGGCGATGTAGGGGTTAAGTGTGCCCTAAGGGAGTGTTCTTACTGTAGGGGGGCGTGGCTGTGCGCCTGATGTCACTGATCGTCATTCCCTAACACAGGAAACAGACGATCAGTGGCAGCCACACTAGGAAGCACAGGGAGAGGTTTGTTTACACTTAACTCTCCCCGTTCTTCCACTCCGTGACCCGATCGCGGGACACTGGCGGCGATCGGGTCCGCTGTTCTCGCGGTGACGGCCACGGAGGAGCGGACAGGTTGCGAGCGTGCCTCCAGCGGCCCCACGGCTGGGCTCTTAAAGGGGATGTACATGTACGCCCTTGTGCCCAGCCGTGTCATTTTGATGATGTATAGTCCTCAAGTGGCATTCATAAAATACAGTCCGCAGTGTTTAGTCTCCATCAGAGTGTTCCATGAAAAACACTGCAGAGAACACTCTGTGATATTACATTGCTGGACTCTCAATTTTTTTTTCCATTTAGTAATTTGAATGCGTCTTCACTAGCTTTGGAGTCCTGAAGCTTCAATGTTTTAAATTGGGGCCCATCCACTTTAAGGTAAAATTCAAGGATAAAGATAAGTAATCTTAAAAATTCTTCCTCCCTCTTCCAAACACAAATTCTGCAGGGGAGAGGAGAGAGCACTCTAAAACAGCTGGCAATGCCTGGAAGCGGTGACATCACTCATAGGCCTACTATAGCCCCCTTGTTGGTGGTCCCTCTTCTGGTCATCTCTTATTGGCGTGCCAACTTTGACAGTGCATCTGTATAGTAAAGACTCAAGTTAAACTGTTTACAACCTGGTATAAAAATATATTTTTTTTTAGAACCAACCTGAATCTGGGTGTCTTATTGTCCTCCGAGGCCCATTTTCTTTCTATTAAGAATGGAAAGGTAGAAAGTCAGTTTATTTATAAGCTGTTCATTTCCATTGATGCCAAGAGTCCTTATAAATAAACTAGCTGTACAACATCAACTACTTGAAAGATGTCTTAGAATTATTTTGACATTTTGCAACCTTTCCAGAAAATCAAGTTCTGTATATATGCAGGTGCCTGATTGCTCAAGGGGAACTCAACTAAATAAAAAATACACGGCATGCATAGGTGACATAATATAACCAAAGAATCACAGGTTGGATCTCACTAATGCAAGTACACCAAAATGTTGTAACCTGACCTCTGATTAGTGAGCTGCAACCCTAGGCAAGGTCCTTTTGTTTTTGTCTACGTTTACAAAAAAAATGCATAAAGTTCAGCAAAAAAACATACTAATACTTAAGAGGAAGGTGCTTTAATTGAGAAGTTTGGGAATGCAAAAAAATAAACATACCTACCTACCTGTCCCCCGCCAGCTCTAATCCCAAGAACTAAGTGACTATGTGACCAATGATCGTTCTGTTCTCAGTCTTCCCTGAGCAGAGAACATTGACTGAGACCCCTTTCACACTGAGAAGTTTTTTTAGGCAGTTTAGCGCTAAAAATAGCGCCCAAATACCGCCTGAAAAACTACTGCCCTGCAGACTCAATGTAAAAGGCGGAGTGCTTTCACACTGAGGCGATGCGCTGGCAGGACCGCTCCAACAGTCCTGTCAGCAGCATCTTTGGAGCGGTAAGAGGAGCGGTGTGTTTACCGCTCCTCCACCGCTCCTTCCTATTGAAAACAATGGGACACCGCGGTAATACCGCCGGCAATTCACCTCTGCAGAGGCGCATTGCCGTGGTATTAACCCTTTTTGGCCGCTAGCGGGGGTTAATAGCGCAACGCTAGCGGCTAAATAACAAGCCATGCAAGCCATACATACGAAGAAACCAAAACAAATAAGTTCAGAAATTAAGTAATGTGTAATGAAAGGGAATGACACAGGGAAAAAGTATTAAACTTAAATGTATTTAATACTTTGTATAAAAGTATTTATTGGTAATGACAGCTTCAAGATGCCTCCTGTATGGAGAAACTAGTCACATGCATTGCTCAGGTGTGATTTTGGCCCATTCTTCCACACAGTCTTTAAATCTTGAAGGTTCCGTGGGCCTCTTCTATGAGCTCTTTAGTTCTTTCTATATTCCATTCCAGATTTTCTATTGGATTCAAGTCAGGTGATAGACTGGGCCATCCTTGCAGCTTTATTTTACCAGTTGAGAGTTTCCTTGGCTTTGTGTTTGGGATCATTGTCTTGCTGAAATTTCCACACTCATTTCATTTCCATCCTGGTAGATGGCAGCAGGTTTTTATCAAAAATGTCTCTGTATATTTTTTCATTCATCCTTCCTTCAAAGATATGAAGTTTGCCAGTACCGTATGCAGAAAAACAGCCCCACACGATGATGTTCCCACCTTCAAACTTCTCTGTTGGTATGTTGCTTTTGGGGTGATGCGCAGTGCCACTTGACCTCCAAATATTGTGTGGAATATGGCATATAAAGAGTTAAATTTTGGTCTCATTTGACCAGACTATATTCTTCCAGTATTTCACAAGCTTGTCTAAATGTTGTGCAGCAAACTTTAAACAAGCTTCAGCATGCTTTTTGTTCAGCAATGGAGTGATGAGCGTGCATACAGGCCATGGCAGTTGAGTGCATTACTTTTTTTTAAACAATTGTACCTGATAATTCCAGGTACGTTCTTAAGACTCTCCACAAGTATTCCTTGGCTCTTGGACAATTTTTTTTGTCAGTAATTAGAAAGCAATTATGCCCCTTGTCAGTGCAAATTAATATCATCTGGTTCAGTCTGAATTGATAGCCTATAAAAGGGTGTCTTACAAGAAACATCTCATGATGGGTAAAAGCAAAGAGCTCTCTCAAGACATTTTCAACCTTATTGTTGCAACACATACTGATTGCATTGGTTACAGAAGGATTTCTAAACTTCGCTGAATGTTCCAGTGAGCACTGTTGGAGCCATAATCCGGAAGTGGAAAGAACATAATTTTACTATAAACCAGCCATGACCAGATGCTCCTCGCAAGATTTCTGACAGAGGAGTGAAAAGAATTATCAGAAGAGTTGTCCAAGAGCCAAAGAATACTTGTGGAGACTGGGCACAGATGATAGGAAATCTTATACTCTACATTGTGACATTAAAAAAAAATAAAAAAATTTTGGGGTTTACAACCACTTTAAGAAAGACCTGAAATTAGCAGGTACAATTGTTTCAAATAAGTAATGCACTCAACCGTGCAAAAATCATTCTGAATCTTATTTAAAGTATGATGCACAACATTTAGACAAGCCTGTGAAATACTGGGAGAATATAGTCTGGTCAGATGAGACCAAAATTTAACTCCTTGGATGCCATAATACACAACGTCTTTGGAGGTCAAGTGGCACTGCACCTCACCCCAAAAACACCCCCATACCAACAGTAAAGTTTGGAGGTGGGGACATCATGGCGTGGGGCTGGTTTTCACCATACGGCACTGGCAAATTTCATACAATTGAAGGAAGGATGAATGGAAAAATGTACCAAGACATTCTTGATAAAAATCTGCTGCCATCTACCAGGATGTTGAAGATGAAACAAGGGTAGACATTTCAGCTAGACAAGGATCCCAAACACAAAGCCAAGGAAACTCTCAATTAGTTTCAAAGAAAGAAAATAAAGCCGCTAGCAATGCCCAGCCAATTGCCTGACTTCAATACAATAGAAAATCCAGGGAAAGAACTAAATATCAGAGTTCATAGAAGCAGCCCACAGAACCTTCAAAATTTGTTTGTGTGGAAGAATGGGCCAAAATCACACCTGAGCAATGCATGCGGATAATTTCTCCATACAAGAGCCGTCTTGAAGCCGTTATTACCAACAAAAGATTTTGTACGAAATATTAAATACATTTAAGTTAGCATATTCAATACCTTTTCCCTGTGTCATTCCATTTTGTTACACATAACTTTGGTTCTTTGTATGTATGGGTTGCATGGGTTGTTACCAACATGTGGTGAAAATTTCATGTCAATAGCATCTTTGAAAATGTATTTATCTAGAAAAATGGGAACATGTTGAATACTTATTTTACCCGCTGTATATACACTAAAGCCCGCCATAGATGGTTTGAATCTCGGCCGGTTCAGCAGGGAGATTCAAACCATGTATGGGCAAGCTGAAGGTATCCAAACTGAATGATCGTCAACTTGGGTACAGCCAGCCTGTCAGATTTTTACATGTGATTATTGCTAGTGACTGTTATAACCGCTAGCAATAATCACTATGTACTGGAGCGATTCCCCTTTTAACACTTTCTGCACCCATGGTTGCAAGAAAGAAATTTGCAACCTTAAAGGGGTTGTAAAGGTACATTTTTTTCCCTAAATAGCTTCCTTTACCTTAGTGCAGTCCTCCTTCACTTACCTCATCCTTTGATTTTGTTTTTAAATGTCCTTATTTCTTCTGAGAAATCCTCACTTCCTGTTCTTCTGTCTGTAACTCCACACAGTAATACAAGGCTTTCTCCCTGGTGTGGAGTGTCGTGTTCGCCCCCTCCCTTGGAATGCAGGAGAGTCAGGGCGCTCTCTACGTTGCAGATAGAGAAAGGAGCTGTGTGTTAGTGGGCGTCCTGACTCTCCGGTAGTCCAAGGGAGGGGGCGAGCATGACACTCCACACCAGGGAGAAAGCCTTGTTTTACTGTGTGGAGTAACAGATAGAAGAACAGGAAGTGTAGATTTCTCAAAAGAAATAAGGACATTTAAAGCAAAATCGAAGGATGAGGTAAGTGAAGGAGGACTGCACTAAGGTAAAGGAAGCTATTTAGGAAAAATTGTACCTTTACAACACCTTGAAGGACCAATAAACAAGTAAAAATGTACTTAATGAAAAAAACAACCTGGAGCTGCCTTTAGCTTGATTTTGATAAGAGGTCAAAAGTATTTATTTAAGATTTAAGACTCCCAGTATACCACCTTCACATTTCATAGCTGTAGTTTTTGTAAACATAACACTTTAAGGGCCCTTTCACACGTCCGTTCGTCCGTTTTTTTGGACGTCCAGTAACGGACCGCAATGCTTCCCTATGGAAGCGGATCCGTTAGCGGATGATGCATCCGCTAACGTCCGCCAGATCCGCATCCGTTTTTTCGGACGGAAGAATGTCCTATTTTTCTTCCGTCCGGCCAAACGGATCGGATGCAAACGGACAGACGGTTCATTTCCATCCGACTCCCCATAGGGGATAGCGGAGGAGAGACAGGGCGGTCCCTGCACAGTGTGCGGGGACCGCCCTGTCCGCCCGACAGCTCAGCGGAGACCCCCCGCTGAGCTGACGGACACACGGAGCGGACCGAAAAACAGACCGCACTTGTGAAAGGACCCTTACACATTTATAGTACTTATTACATAAAATATGTTGTACTATAGTAGAATCTCAATTGGTGGTCTATGAGCTTAGACTGCATTTGTATTTAATGTTCCTTAGCTAAAAGAAGTTGTATGTTTTGTTTTCTTGTGTTCTGTGTGTAGCAATAACTGCATGCTTCCTAGTGTAAATGTGCTTGAAGTAAACACGCTGTTCCTGTCTGTTGCCCAAGGGTGTCTTTCTATACATTAACAACAGAAGTCAATGAGTGGTTGTCAGAAGCATGAATAACATAAAGAACACCCCGAGGAGGAGGCTTGACTCTCATGTAAAACTGGCCATACACGGAAAATGTTTCATGTGAAGGTTCAACACAGATTTCCTATCTATGCATTATTGGTATAACTAAGTAACCAAATAAAAGTAACATATGTTGTGGTTATTTAACATGACGGCTACTGATTAGTGTTGATGATCACTTTAAACATTAGCAGATATCTTTCAGATGGTCATTGTGCTGTACTCTAAATAACCACTTGTACTGATTATGTATTGAATGAATATGGCCATAAGAAAAGAATGACTTCCTAATAAGCTGGAATATCATTCAAGGCCTATATGTCACCTTCTGATCAATCACTAGTTATTCTTTCTGCACATAAAATGTTACAATTGTCATTCATTTTATCGAATCTGAACAGAATGTATCAGACTCCTTATAATCATAAACCAAGATTTTCAAACTTGCGTTTGTAAGAAAGAAAGAGGCAAGTACAATGCCAGCAAGGATCATGGCAGGTTCCTGCTTGGTGAAGAGCAGAAATCACCTTCTCTGTTATTTTCAGGGTCACATCTGTCCATTTATAGCATTATAATGACTGCAGGTATCTCTTAAAGTAGAAACTTAGCAAAAAAAAAAAAAAACATAATTTGCAAGCAGGAAGGTTTTTGTTATTGAAGAAGAGACATGTTTGGTTGATTTACCAAAGGCAAATAGGCTGTTCACTTTGCAATGGAATTTTCTATGTTGTGGCACTAAAACCACAACATAAAAAAACTATAAATAAATGATGTATTACATACTGCTCATGCTCACTATGAGATTCCTCTTCTGTATTGTGCAAAAAAAATCTGGTTAATCCTGCAGCTCTCTGTCTCCATCTTCTGCCCATATCCCCAATACAGCTAGGGATTTGCAGCAGTAGTGGCAACTCTGCACATACTCAGTTTTCAGTGAGTTTCTTTGCTGAGCTTTTCCTCCCTGAGTGGCCCATGTGACTATATACAGCACACCCCCTTCCTCCACCTCTATGCCCACTAACCAGCTTAACACAACGGAGGCGGGATATTACATGTAGATTAATGGTGGCTTCACCTCCATCTTATTCTGAAGCCCTGTACACACGATCGGTCCATCCGATGAGAACGGTCCTACGGACCATTTTCATCGGTTCACCGATGAAGCTGACTGATGGACTGATGTGCTAACACATTATCGGTTCATGAACCGATCGTGTCAGATTGCGGTAACATAAAACACAACGATGTGATGAAAAAAACGAAGTTGAATGCTTCCAAGCATGCGTTGACTTGATTCTGAGCATGCGTGGATTTTTAACCGATGCTCGTGAGTACTAACGATCGGTTTTGACCTATCGGTTAGCCGTCCATCGGTTCGATTTTAAGGCAAGCCATCTGTTTTTGGACCGAATG
The DNA here is from genome assembly GCA_029574335.1 of Rana kukunoris. Taxonomy (NCBI): domain Eukaryota; kingdom Metazoa; phylum Chordata; class Amphibia; order Anura; family Ranidae; genus Rana; species Rana kukunoris. The sequence goes on along the minus strand of CM056055.1, from coordinate 120,448,165 downwards.
ATAATGGACCGATGGGGCCTACACACGATCGGTTTGGACCGATGAAAACAAACTTCAGTCAGTTTTTCATCGGTTTGAACCGATCGTGTGTACGCGGCTTAAGACACAGGCTAAAGGGGCGTGACACAGCCTGGTGACTGGCAGAAATACACACAAATCATGTTAATTCTACAAAATATTAAGGATTTGATTTAAAATATACAGTATCTCAAAAAAGTGAGTACACCCTTAAGTGAAAATGTCCAAATTGGGCCAAATTAGCCATTTTCCCTCTCCGGTGTCATGTGACTTGTTAGTGTTACCGTGTATCAGGTGTGAATGGGAAGCAGGTGTGTTAATTTTGGTGTTATCGCTCCAGTGGCAACTTGTGAAGCTCTGGTGAACTCCATGCCTGAGAGTGCTGGAAAATAATTGTGGCCACACAAAATATTGACACTTTGGACCCAATTTGGACATTTTCACTTAGCAGTGTACTCACTTTTGTTGCCAGCGGTTTAGACATTAATGACTGTGTGAAACAAGCTGTACGCTCACTGCTTTACATTGTAATAAAGTGTAATTTCTCCAGTGTTGCCACATGAAAAGAAAAAAGAAAAAAATATTTACAAAAATGTGAGAGGTGTACTCACTTTTGTGAGATACTGTATATTTGTATACCAATTTAAAACAGTTTATTAATATTATTTGTTGATTTTTTCTCTGTATTCCAAAGGCTATTCTTTTATTGTGAATATGTGACCAGCAGCAGAAGACTAGAAGCTCCTCCTGCTTATTTTCCCCTGCAGACAGGCTAGGAGAGAGCTGGGTCATGTGACAGTTCTATATCGATTAGGAAAAAGGTACTTTGATTTTCTTTTTTTATTACAATAATTACAGTGCCATCATCTACATACAGAAATAGAAGTGACAACATTTAACAATCGGGGTTATTTACTAAAGGCAAATCCACTTTGCACTACAAGTGCAAAGTGCAATTGAAATTGCACTGAAAGTGCACTTGGAATTACAGTCGCTGTAAATCTGAGGGGTAGATCTGAAATGAGGAGAAGCTCTGCTGATTTTATCATCCAATCATGTACAAGCAAAAATGTTGTTTTTTATTTCCCTTGCATGTCCTCCTCAGATCTACAGCGACTGCACTTCCAAGTGCACTTTCAGTGCAATTTCATGTGCACTTTGCACTTGTAGTGCAAAGTGGATTTGCCTTTAGCAAATAACCCCCAGTGTGTGTTTAGTATCACTTGAACTTGGAGAAAGCAGTGAAATTCACTTTGGAATGACTAAACATGCAAAAAAATAATATATATATATATATATATATATATATATATATATATATATATATATATATATATATATATATATATATATATATATATATATATATATATATATATATTTGCATACACATTATTGAATAATAAAATACAGCAGAGCTTCATTATCATCCTAAGCTAATTCTCTTACAAAGTGAACAAGCATTTTTCCTTTAATAAATCAGCCCCACTATGTTTGTTCTGCATTACGAGTTTCTCACCTTCCTCCTTACAAACTACTTTACATTGTACACTGTACAATTACAGCATCTGCCAGGATGAATGAACTCCAGTGCACATGTGCAGGAAATACTAATAATAATAATTTCAGCCTGGCCAATCAAAATCTCCGAACCTGGAAGACAACTGGGTGAAGATGTCAGCGCTGACAAGGAAACTTGCATCACTGGAATGGAGGTCAGCTCAAACTTTTGTTCTGCTTTACAACATTTGTTGCCAATAAACGATTTAAAAAAAAAGGAATTAACTTTCAAGAAGCCTACTTTAGCACTGGTGCCGTGAGCCGTAGGGGGGATTTACTAAAACTGGTGCACACAGAATCCGGTGTAGCTGTGCATAGTAACCAATCAGCTTCTAAATGCAGCTTGTTCAAATAAGCTTTAAAAAGAAAACCTAGAAGTGGATTAGTTACTATGCAGAGCTGCACCGGATTCTGTGTGCACCAGTTTTAGTAAATCTCCCCCATATGATCCTAAGTTGCAATATTGCTTATGAAGTGCTAAGAAGTACTTAAAGCCCACTTAAATGGCCTCTCAGCCAATGTGATCTTATGTCGTTTTAGCACTTCTTTGGTGATATTGAAGTTTGATGATTCCGGCCCATGCAGGATTTCTTTCTATGACATTATACAGGAAGTAACGGCATATTTGATGTGTTTTAAATGCAAATAAATCATCAGTCATTTGATTCTATGACATTTTTCTCATACAGTTCTGTAAAATCACCTAAAATTGCTATTTACACAGCACATGCTGTCATACAAAGAATACTATAAAGATATTAAAACTAACCTACCCCATGCTTCAGCGTCCCGGAGTCTGGAAGAAAATGGAAAATCTGCATTACAGGTGGAAAGATAAGAAAGCGCAGCAACTGTGTACAGAAAGCACAGTGTTCCTGATCTGGGCGTTTTCAGTGATTGTAAAGGAATAAGGGGCGGTCACATACCTTTACCTGCTGTCAGGTAACGAGGAGTGCATTCTGACAGGCTTATTTATCATGTTGCCTGTAACACAAACCTACGGCATACTAGAACTACAAAAGCTGTAAAGGGCACCTAGGGAAATATCACTGAGGCTGAAAGCAAATTTAACACTGAGGCATACGAAAAAAGACATCTGTGCCCTACACATATATTTTATAAACCAATAACCATCACTTTGTTAGTGTGCTGAAAAGGGGCTAATGCACTTCAAATTTAAAAATCCAATGATAGAGGAATAACAAATTGCTTTTTGATACAGTTATACATCAAGCTTATTCTGAAGGAAGTGTTTGATTAAGACCTTTTTTCATTTCTATGGAATTTTGACCAGTTCCCATACAGAGCAACATTAAAAAAATGAAAAAAGAAATAAAAACGGGCTGGGTAACTCCTGTTTAACATTTTATTTATTTTTTTAACCACTTAAGACCCGGACCAAAATGCAGACAAAATATGCGTCCTTTTCTTCCCACAAATAGAACTTTCTTTTGGTGGTATTTGATCGCCTCTGCGATTTTTTTTTTTTTTCGCTATATACAAAAATAGAGCAACATTTTTGAAAACATTTTTTTTTTTTCGCTATATACAAAAATAGAGCAACATTTTTGAAAAAAAATCAATATTTTTTACTTTTTGTGATAAGAAAAATCAAATAAACTAAATTTTATTCAAACATTTAGGCCAAAATGTATTTAGCAACATGTCTTTAGTAAAGAAAAGGGTTAACTAGGGCGGTGATCAAGGGGTTAAAACTTTATTAGGGGGGGTACGGGGGCTACCCTGAACCTAACACTAACTGACTGTCACACTGACACTAAATACAGTAATCATACATATATGATTACTGCATTCAGTGACACTGTGACAGGGGGAGGGGGGGAGGTGATCGCAAGGGGTTAAGTCTGCCTGCGTGTCCTGGTGTCAGTGTAGTGTTGTGCAGACTTACTGTGCGATGTGATCTCTCCTCAGCGGCAGTTGAAAATACCGCCGAGAGCAGAGATCACATCACTTCCCTCTTCCTGTGTTTACACAGGAGAAGGAAGTGACACGGCGGGGAGTGCGCGGATTGGCTGGGAGCGATCCGGAGGGGGCGGACAAAAACAAATAGCCGCCCCCTCATCCCGGATCGCTTGCACAGAAAACCGGACCACCACATGTACCGGGGGGGGGGGGGGTCCCGATCGGACCCCCGACCCACGTCAAGGCACCAACGTATATATACGTTGATGTGCCTGCCTGTGCCATTCTGCCGACGTAAATGTACATGCGGCGGTCCTTAAGGGGTTAAATCAGACCTTTTTTTATTTTTATATGCAAACAACATTGAGACAATACAGACAAATAATACAAATAAAATTAACCACTTGGAGCCCCGGCCACTGTACAATGACAGCCACAAAGTGGCTCTACAATGCCGGGAGGAAGTCTATTAACATCCTCGGCTCCTATGGCCACTGGGGGGTGTGCGCCCCCTGCGTCACTGCCTGGCAGCCGTGATATCCACCGGGTACCTGCGATCAGCCGTTACACAGACAAGGACGTGGATCTGTGTCTGTAAACACACAGATCCACATCCTATCAGGGAGAGGAGACCGATGCTGTGTCCCTTGTACATAGGGACACAGATCGGTCACCTCCCCCAGTCAGTCCCCTCCCCCCACAGTTAGAATCACTAGTAGGGAACACATTTAACCCCTTCCTTGCCCCCTAGTGTTAACCCCTTCCCTGCCAGTCACATTTATACAATAATTTCTACAGTAATCAGTGCATATTTATAGCACTGGTCGCTGTATAAATGTGAATGGTCCCAAAAGTCTGTCAAAAGTGTCCGACATAATGTCGCAGTCCCAATAAGAATCACAGATCGGCGCCATTACTAGCAAACAAAATTAAAATAAAAAATAAATGTCATAATTCTGTCCCCTATTTTGTAGGCGCTATAACTTCTGTGCAAACCAATCACTATACACTTATTGCAATTTTTTTTACCAAAAATATGTAGAAGAATTTGTATCGGCCTAAACTGAGAAAAAAAAAATATATATTTTTTTAAATATTTTTTATTTATTTATTATAGCAAAAAGTAAAAAATATTGTGTGCTTTTTTCAAAACTGACGCTCTTTTTTTGTTCATAGCGCAAAAAATAAAAACCGCAGAGATGATCAAATACCACCAAAAGAAAGCTCTATTTGAGGGGAAAAAAGGACGTCAATTTTGTTTGGGAGCCACGTTGCACGACCACGCAATTGTCAGTTAAAGTGACGCAGTGCCGAAAGCTGAAATTTCACCTGGGCAGGAAGAGGGTATATGTGGTTAAACAAAACACAACCCAAAACAAAATAGACCCCAAACCCCAATAACAGAAGTCTATGGCTCAGTGCAGGTAACCCTTAGGTGTACTGCTCTGCACCTGCAGATCAGTTTGAATGCAGCCCATTAGCCACTGCAGAACAGATATGCACATATATACACTGTGGGCCAGATTCACAGAGCGATTACGCCTGCGCAACAGGAGATGCGCGTGCGTAAGTCTAAATGTGCGCGTGCGTTTCGATGCACGGCATCCCCAAAACGAGATACGCAAGAAATCTACTTTTTTTGTCCAGCGTAATTTCGTTAGACAGGCGCATCCGTCCACGCAAAACTGCGCTAGACAGACCATTGATTTGCTAGTCAAATATGCTAATGAGGGACTTACGGGGATCCACAAAAGAACGTTGGGGCAGCGCAGGCTACGCAGTGTGCGCAACAGCAAAATGTCCTGTCTAAAATTAGACCATATAAAAGCTGGTCTAAAACGAGAAAAATCGTCTACATGTCAGATAAAGCAACACTGTTAGTGAGGAGCAGACCAGTCACACGTGTTGCACAACAATCTGTATGCCAACATGCCAGGGGCATCGTCGCGCATAGCTATACTACTGACTTTAGATGGACAAAGAAGGATGAGGGCACGGAGGAGGGCACGGGAGAGGATATACCACACACGCATAGACCTGTTTGGCATGAGTGATTCTGAGGTGTATCGCATCTTCAGATTCACCCCTCATGCCATCATGGAATTAACCACAACCCTGCAGGAGGACATCACTAGCCCAACACAACGCTCACATGCAGTGCAGCCACTGGTCAAGGTCATGGCAACACTCCATGTCCTTGCCAGTGGCTCTTTTCAGCATACAAGTGGAGTGGTGGCTGGGATGTCACAATCCTCCATGAGCAGATGTGTGCACCAGGTTGTCCCTGCAATCCTCAGACGCATGGCCAACCAAATCATCAAACCCACCACTGAGGACCTGCGGCTGAAGGCAATGACAGATTTCTACAGAATTGCCAGATTCCCACGCACCATCGGGGCCATTGATTGCACACATGTGGCACTCCAGCCCCCCCATGAGACAGAGCACATGTACCGCAATCGGAAGCATTGTCATTCCATCAACGTACAGGTGATAGTCGATGCCCAAGGCCTCATATGGCACGTCCGTGCCAAACCCCCCGGGTCCAGCCATGACAGCTACATATACAATCAAAGCCACATCCGAATGGAATTAGATCAGAACGTGTATGGGGCCACCTGGCTGGTTGGTGAGTGACATGGGTGGCAGGCATGACTGTCCCCCCCCCCATGATGCACACATCACAAGGGGCACATGCATGACTAACATCCTCCTGTCTTTTCCCTAACAGGTGACTCTACATATCCACTGGGACCCCATCTCATGACTCCTATCCGGAACCCCCAAACCCCAGGAGAGGAAAGATACAATCAAGCACATGCCCAAACACGTGCAGTGGTGGAGCGCACCTTTGGCGCATCGGTGCATGTTGCATGCTGCACAACTTCGCAGTAAGAAAGGGCCTGCAGATTGACCTACGTGATGACCTGACCCCTGAACCAGACAATCCCCCCCTAACCGAGGGTCCCCCGTCTTCTGAGGGAAGAGCAGCCAGGAGACAGCTCACATTGGGCATCTTTGCACGTTAAACACACACATTAATCATGGCACAATGAGAATGCCTGCATGCACACCACTGTGGTCCCTAGCACAGACACATCACATCCTCATCAAATTGGATTGGCACCAGTCCACCATGCAGGACTTGTGAGCAGCAACGCCACGCCAAGGCTCCAATTATGTCACTGTACATTCATACACCATTCACACGGACCTGGGGATCACTTCTCCCTGGTCCTGGGGAACCCTACTCCACCAAAATTGAGGGTGACAGCCCTTTTCCGGCAGGAATGTCACCCCCACATTCAAACAGCATTCACAACCCAAAAAAAAAAACATTACCAGCAAAATCAAAAAATTTCCTAAAAAAAAAAAGGGCAACAAAAAAAAAGGGAAAAACAAATTAGTGCCCTTGACGTGAGCCACGCCTGGGGCGCCCCCGGCCATGGCCCCGGCTCCTCAGGGAGACTCATGGGGGAGGGGGAAAACCGGGGAAGTAGGAGCAGCCCCAGTCCAGGTTCCCCAGCGTATCCTTGATGGAGGACAGGCTCTCCTCCATCCGCACCAATGTCTGGCTGACCTGTCCCAGATGGCGGGTCTGGAGGAACTGGTCCCTTCTCAGAGTGGCGGGCAGGAGATCGGCCACCCCCCCTGATCTTCTGGGTCGCCTTCCTGCCTCCAGCTGATGCTTGTGGCCGGAAAAAGGGGAGGCCCTTGGGAGGGGCGCCCTGTTGGGGGTGGGGGGGGGGGCTCCCCCTTAGGGAGGGCTGGCTGCTGCCAGCCAGAGGGGAACGGTCCTCCAACAACAATAGGCCAGTGCCTGACATGGACTCCTCCTCCTCATCAAACTCCTCCTCCTCAACCTCCTCCTCTTCAACCTCCTCCGCGGACTCCGGCCTTGTCGGCGGGGCCTCATTAGGCTGCTGTCCTGGGGATGGTGTGGTCAGGCCAGATGGCCCTGCACCCTCCTGCACATCTGTGGATGACATAAAACATTCACAGGTTGGAGGATCCACACACTTGCCACATATTCCCTTTCACCCCCTCCCCCACACATGCTACACACCTGATATAAAAAAAAAACGTACCTGGCACCACGGGCTCCGGACTTGAGTCAAAGCCGGGCAGGCCCTCCACTTCATGCCGATGAAAGGTCAGGGCCACCGCACGCTCCTCCGCTGTTAGCCTAACACGGCATGGTGGGCCCCCTCCTGTGCCCCTGGCATGGGCAAGCATTTTGGCCAGCTTCTTTTTGACCAGACGCCGGAGGTCATTAATCTTTTTATCAATCCCAGACCGGTTCTGTGTCTCCCCCTCCCCCGCTGAATTCACCTGGTCAGTGATGATGTCCAAAATCTCTCTCCTCCTGGCCGGGGTGGTGTTGGCACTGTGCGGGCCATGGAGGAAACGCCCATAATCGCTAATGGCCCGGGCAAGAATTTGTTTCTCCCCCAAAGTGAAATTTAGTTTTCTCTTTCTCTCTGTCATACTCATACAAAAACTCACTCCCAGTCAACAAAAATCAGTCACAAAAACAAGCACAACCAATCAAGCAAGAACACACACAAAGAGAGAACTAACACCCAAAAAATCACACAAGCACTCAGCAAAAATCAGTCACAAAAACAAACAGCAACAATTAAGCAAGAAAACAAACGACCAGAAATATATCAAACAGTCTCTCAAACACTTATCAAAAAACACTTTCAAAGATCTACTAACAAACACTTGATCACACAGAACACTAATCTGACAAATACAAAACACAACGCAACTAACAACGGGACAAAAGCACTTGGTTAAATGGGAAGGGACAAAGGGATGTACTTTTTCAATGCAAGTGCGTTTGTGTCTGTCTATTTATGCTGTCTGCGTAGTCCTTAGTTCATTTCCAATTTCACTGATTGCGCCGCTCCCGAGTTGTGAGCATGCGCAGAGAGGTGCTGACCATGGTCTCCTTCAAGCGCGCATGCGCGAGCCGGCCGGCCCTTCATTTGCATGGGGTCACGGCTCATTTCAATGTAACACGCCCACGTCCTTCCCAATTTGTATTACTCCGCCTTACGCCTCTGAAATAACGTTACGCATGCGCAATTTTCTGCGTAAAAGCTACGAGAATAGGGTGATTACGCGGCTACATTGCGCAAGTCTAACGTAAAGGCGGTGCGCTACGCCGGTCCAATAATGCGCAGATGTACCTGAATCTGGCCCTGTGATTTTAGTAATAAAACTGACCTTTAATAACAGTATTCTATTCTATTCCATCCCAGAGCAGGAGGTCGCAGGCAACATCAGAGGGTTCCGCAGGCCACATGTGGCCCCTGGTTGGGCACCCCTGGTTTACATGATACCTAGGTCATGGATTGAAGCCATCTTGACCAGGTAGCATCAAACTTACCCATGGAATTTCTTTAGGGAGTAAGTCAATTATTAGATCAACTTTTGTTGAATAGACACTCTGGAAAACTTTGGTCAAAAAGTGGCTGCAGCCGCTGAATAATGTATTCAGACAGCAGGAGGAGCTCTTTTAGAAAATGATGTCCTGGTGGGTGGGGGATTCCACCTCGCTTGTTTGGATTTATTAAATCTGTTTTGTTTTTTGTTAGGGTCACTGGCTAAATAAAAAATAAAAAAAGCTAAAAGCCTATAGCCAGCCTAAGTTAACCAAAAAAAAATAAGCACAGGGGACATTACTTACCTTCAGTGTGATTCATCCCTTGTGCTTCTGTGTTATAGTTACGTAGTAATTTTCGTCCTCCGATGACCACCGAACCTCCTCGCCCCACCACAGTAATCTTCTGGTACAGCACAGGTTAATAGAACTGTCATGGGCACTCACAAGAGTGATTGACTATGCCTACCCTTTCCACCCTGCTTCTCCATACATAAATGCAGTAGCTGGGCACAAAGGGCAGGCATAATTGAGCACTCTTGTGTGCCTGTCACAGCTCCTTAGTTCAATTAACCCACACCAGAAGAATATGGCAGCGGGAGTCGGGGGTATCAGAGGAGGAAGATTACTATTGAACTGGAAGACAGAAAAGACAGAAGCACAAGGGAAGCATCACACTGAGGGTGTGTAACGTCCTTTGTATTTATTTTGTAAATTTAGGCTTTAAAGCTGAACTTTTGCAAAAGTTAAAATCCTCCTTTCAGGGGGGCTGCCGCCTTCACTGCAAAAGTGCTTGTTTAGGTATAGGAGACTGGGTAAAGCAATTTTGCTTACCTTATCCTCTCTGCAATGATACAGGGATCATTGCCCTGCCCTGGACATAGGGACACCAAGGGACAGTTCACTATTGGAGCACAGTGGATTGCTGTTTGCCATGGGAGTGGAGGATCGGGTAAGTAAGTTACAGTAAATATTTACAGACTCCCAGACTAAACAAGCAGTTAACCCTTGTCGATCAGGAGGACTTTTTTTCCCCCGGAGTTGGGCTTTAAAGAGACATTCTAGTAAAAAAAAAAAAACTTATGTTACACTGCCTTGAAAAAGTATTCCTCATTTTGTCATAGTGCAACCAAAAATGTAAATGTATTTTATTGGGATTGTATGTGATAGACCAACACAAAGTGGCACATAATTGTGAAGTGGAAGGAAAATTATAAATGGTTTTCAAACTTTTTTACAAGTCAATACCCTTCACTGAAATTACAGCTGCAAGTCTTTTTGGGGATGTTTCTACCAGCTTTTCACATCTAGAGAGTGAAATTGTTGCTCATTCTTCTTTGCAAAATAGCTCAAGCTCTGTCACATTGGATGGAGAGCATCTGTGAACAGCAATTTTCAAGTCTTGCCACAAAGTCTCAATTAGATTTAGGTCTGTACTTTGACTAGACCAGTGATGGTGAACCTTGGCACCCCAGATGTTTTGGAACTACATTTCCCTTGATGCTCCACTACACTGCAGAGTGCATGAGCATCATGGGAAATGCAGTTCCAAAACATCTGGGGTGCCAAGGTTCACCATCACTGGACTAGGCCATTCTAACACATGAATATGCTTTGATCTAAAACATTCCTATGCAGCTCTGGCTGTATGTTTAGAATCTTTGTCCTGCTGAATGGTGAACCTCCACCCCAGTCTCAAGTCTTTTGCAGACTCTAAGGCGGCGTACACACGAGGGGACAGATTTGTTCAAATGTGTCGGCCCGACCGTTTCCAGCCGACGCAGCAAATCTGTCTGTTGGTCTGCTGTGCGTACACACGAGCGGATAGAAATCTCCCCGGACCAGAACGCGTGCACGTAAACCACGTACGACGTCACTATAAAGGGGAAGACCAAAGCTTACGGCGCCGCCCTCTGTTCCTCTTTTGCTAGTAACGTGTTAGCAAAGGTTTGGTTAGAGCCGATTCGCGCTTTTCGGTCTCCGCGCTTTACAGGTCGTATTCTCGGGTTCAGTGTGTGCTTGTGGGTGCGTATTTGGCAGTCAGTGCTGGCTGTCAGGTCGTTTCTGCTTTGCAGTGGCGTTCTGTCCGCGGGTATCTGTTTGTCGAGCGTATTTTGCAGGTCTTGCTGGATTAGGGGGTGCTTTCTGTGAGTGTGTTCTTGACTGACCAGCCGGCCGGTTTGAAGCCATTATGGAGCAGCAGCGTAACTTTGCTAGAGTTCGTGCTGGATATGGGCTTGCTTCTGGATGTTATAATTATTCCAGACCTTTGGCCAGGAACAGGGGGAGGAGGAGTTCCTGGGCCAAGAATTGGTTGCGCCAGCGTGACCGATTCTCTCATATGCCTCTGCTTAGGGAAATCCAGGAGAATAATCCTGATGACTTCAGGAACTTTCTCCGTATGACGGACCCCGTTTTCAACCGTCTGCTGGATCTTCTGTCCCCCTATATCACGAGGCAGGACACTGTGATGCGCCAAGCGATCACGGCCGAGCAGAGGCTTATTGCCACGTTGCGGTACCTGGCGACTGGGAGGAGCCTGCAGGACCTCAAGTTCTCAACAGGCATCTCTCCCCAGGCGCTTGGGATCATCATACCGGAGACGTGTTCTGCTGTCATACAAGTCATGCAGGAGGAGTATCTGAAGGTATGTTTCCTCTTTTCTGAAGCTCACATTCTCTGTCTTTATAAATGTGATTATTTTTTTTTGGTTTGGCATTTGTTCCCTATAATGACCATGCTTTTTCCATGCTGAGTGTTGAATGTTGCCTTTTCTCCCCATGCATGCATGTTGTTAAGCTTTCCATGTTCTTTTTGTTGGCCTACCTACATATTTTTTCCTTGCATGACTATTAACCTGTCCAGCATGCTATCCTAGGGACAAACACACCTAGCCTTTTTTTTTTTGGTGTGTGTGGCATATTTTTCTTTGCTGCATTGTAGTTCAACCCCAACCCCCCCTAAAATGTTGCCCCATCAGAGGGGTGGGGAGTGTGATAATAAGTGTGTTTTTTTAGTGGCCACAACTCCACCCCAATAATAAGATAAAATTGTTAATACTGTGTGATGGTGCACAAGTATGGTTTTTGTATTGTGTTTGCAATGTTTATGTGCCTAAGTACTATTTATGTTTTTTTTTTTTGTCCCCACAGTTTCCCTCCACGCCACAGGAATGGCAGACTGTGGCTTCCCAATTTGCCCTGCGTTGTGATTTTCCAAACTGCGGAGGAGCAATAGATGGGAAACACGTCCGCATAGTGCCACCAGCCCGTTCGGGGTCCTACTATTTTAACTACAAAGGTTTTCATAGTATCGTGTTGATGGCGGTGGTGTCGGCACAGTACGAATTTTTGTATGTGGACGTGGGGAAGAACGGCCGGCTGTCTGATGGGGGAGTGTTTGCGCGGACTGAATTTTACAACCGTCTACAAACTGGTGGTCTTGAACTGCCACCGGATGAAGACAATGTGGAAGGACTTCCGTTTGTTTTTTTAGCGGACGAAGCTTTCGGGCTTGGACCTTACCTCATGCGGCCTTTTCCCCAGAGGACTCTTACCCCGGAGAGGAGGGTGTTCAATTTTAGGCTAGCCAGGGCCCGGAGGGTAGTCGAGAATGCCTTTGGGATACTCGCCAGCCGGTTCCGCCTGTTCCTGACAGCGATAAATATGGCGGAATATAAATTGAACCATATTGTTTTTGCCTGTTGCATATTGCATAATTTTTTACGCAGGCATTCCCAGACGTACCTACCCAACATCGGTGCTGAGGCAGGACTACCCTCAGATACCCTTCCTGGGCTGGACACTGGTCGCGCTGGCTCGGTCACCCAATCTGCTCGTGAGGTACGCGACAAATATGTTGAGTACTTCATGGGCCGGGGGGCCATAGCTATGCCAGATCATATTTCTTTCTAATTCGGCCCCCAAAAGAAAGAAATATTACAAAATATAATAAATAATTTGACCATTGGACTCTATATACAGTTGTTTGTCATTATTGCTTTTTCTATTTATCTCTGTCTTCTTGGTTCTGAAACTAGTGCACTTCTAGTGCCAAATGTAGTTGTCATGTTTTAGTAAATAACCACAATTGGACATTACAGCCATACCCCACTTTTAAGTCCACAATAGAAGGGTCACTTCTGCACACAAACCAATGAGATACCAGCATTTATAAAATCTGGCTTAACTGAACAAGCTGGTGTTGGAAGAATATTGTTTTTTACGCAGAAGTGAGGCTGATATTGTGATTTGCAGCGGTAAGAACTAAACGCTAGTGTGTACTTAAAACCGGGTTTATGGCTGTAGTTACAAGTCACTCATCTACAAACTGGGTATTCAGCATATATAAACAACAAGCCACTCATGTTAGCGTACAAAGCTTTTTATCAACAATTTTTGGGTTTGCCACCATGTAACATTTTTGGAGTAAAAACATTTTTTTTTTTTTTAAATTTTTTATGCAAAAATATGGATTATACCAAACATTTTTTTTAGAAAAAATATAAAATATTTTTCAAAACCACTAAAAATACTAAGTACAACAAGGTCATTACTACAACAGTCTCCCAATGTCACCCCGGAACACAACAAACTTGGAAGATGCACACATTCTTGTGTGTGAGTGAGAGGGCCCAAAAATGAGGATTATATCAAATGTCCACATGTGCTATCTGGCATCATGGGTGATCAATGCATGTGTTTTGTGGGTGCAAACCCTTCCCTCTTACCTGCTTGAGAAGGGAGGAAGGGGGTGTACCCACAAAGCAAAGACAATCCATAACCTGTGATGGCAGATAGCACATGTGGACACACTGTGTGTGCATCTTTCTATTTTTATAAAACATTTTTTTTTGTTTGCAAGACGGATGGGTGATGGGGGGGGGGCCGGGCAGGGGGATTTAGTCTTTGATACGGCCCATCATATCAATAATATTTTTGTAATTTTGTTCAATTACAACCATTGTTTGCCTCATATTATCCATCTCTGTGCTACACTCCATAATTTGTTGGATGACAATTTGTGCACTTGCACGTGAAAAAGGTGGACTACTGGATGTGCTTGCAGCATCTTCATCCCCTATAAAAAAATAAAATAAAAATACATTAGTAATGTGCAGGCCTATCTACATCTCTTTCTCCCTGTGTGAAGCTGCGGTGACACTGACCTGTTGTGCTACTAATCTCCACCTCTCCATCATCCACAACTTCGCCTTCTTCCACAATCAATCCTTCTTCAATAACTCCTCCTTCTTCAATAACTCCTCCTTCTTCTATAACTCCTCCTTCTTCAATAACTCCTCCTTCTTCTACAACAACTCCTTCTTCAATAACTCCTCCTTCTTCTACAACAACTCCTTCAATAACTACTCCTTCTTCTTCACCAACTCCTTCTTCTTCACCAACTCCTTCTTCTTCACCAACTCCTTCTTCTTCACCAACTCCTTCTTCTTCACCAACTCCTTCTTCTTCACCAACTCCTTCTTCTTCACCAACTCCTTCTTCTTCACTAAATACTCCTTCCACATTTGCGTCTTCCTCATCTCTCCCTTCCACCACTCCTTCTTCTACCTGGTCCTCCTCCTCCACATGGCTAGATTTTTTCTTATGAGAGAGTTTGGGCCTATTTGCGTCCTCCAATTTCTGTCCTGTTCTTTCCCCTAGAAATATCAGAAAACAAAAGGTATACTTATCAGCACACAGATATTTGAGGAGGGCATTAATAAATCATAATCATTGTGTCAAAGTGTTTTATAAACTTTGGATTATTGTCTTCCGCCACCAAACCTTAACCTTTGTTTTTCTAATGACTTCTCCCAAGCTGTGCTAATGACCCTTTTTATTAAAGGGACACACATGGAAGCAGGGCCGGACTGACAACTCATGGGTCCCCCGGGCAATAGAATATTAGGGGCCCCCAGGCTTACAAATGCCCACTAAGCCAGGTGGCAGTATAGAGGCGGGGCAGCTACAATCTCAGTCAGTAGTTTCACATCAAAAGCATGTAGGCTTTGGACATATCAGGGACAGATGAGCTAAATTAGCAGATTTTTACATACTGTCCCTGGTTGAAATGAGCCTGGCATCTCTGATGGGGCCCCCTAGGGGCATGGGGCCCTCGGGCAGTGTCCGATTTCCTCAGTGGTCAGTCTGCCCCTGCATGGATGCCCCTCCCTAAAAATTAGGTGTCACAGACTGTTAAAAATGAATCTCATTATGGGGGAGACACAGGTGCTCTTGAGTCCAGATGTGAATCCAGCTGCTTATTATCACTGTGTGAATGTGAATGAATCCTGTTTGTCTTTTCACATTCAAATCAGTTAGGAAATCTACATAATTTTATCCAAAATGTGTAATAACTTTTCTCTATAAATGCCAAATAGCCATGTCCTGGTGTGCTGTTCCTTAGGACATAGTATGTGGATGAAACGAGGTGATTGACCGATGTTTCTAAAGAACGATCGTGCATAACTTCTTATTTGGTGTGTGTGTGTGTGTTTTTTTTCATATTACAGGAAATATCCAAAAATAATTCTTCCAAAGTACAACCATTCCAACAAGGCACATGCATAAATATACATATCAAACAATGATATCACACAATTGCAAAACCCCCCCCCCCCCACAAAAATAATACCTACTTTTATCCAGGATTTTCTTTATCTTCCGAAACTGGTGTGGCTCACGCAACTTCAAATCGGACCAGCGCTTGCGTAGCTGCTCTTTGGACCTGCTCACCCCAAAGATCTCAGTAAGCCTCTTCGCCACCTTGTCCATAATTTTGGCCTTACGGCGGTTCGGGGTGCTGTATGGGCCATAATCCCCATCATAATCCTTCCTGCGCAGGATGTGTACCATCTCCACCATCTCCTCCAAACTCATATTTGTGGCCTTGTACCGTTTGCTCCTTGAGCGTGACGTTCCTGGTTGTGTCCCTTCCTGATCCTCATGAGCGGGTAATGCTCGCTCGTGGGACATGGCCATCTTTTCGTTTCCCACTGATAAGGGGCGTGGAAAAGAGGAAAAGTTCCGTCATGGGCGTGGACGAAGGCGGCGTTTCACGCATGCGCGGATGAATACATCGTGTTTACGCGGAGCTTACGCGCGCGTTAAAACGATGACATACACATATGCCGGTAACTTGCAATATGAGGCCCTGGATGTTGAAATGGGGGGGTTAAAAACGGGCGGAGACATTGCGAACGAAGAGGGCGGCAGTATAGCTTTGCGCGGCCTATATAAGGAGATCGACGTGATTACGTCGGTTACGCGGAGATTACTCGAGCGTACGCGAGGAGCTACAGACACGAAGGTAAATTACAACATGGGATCAGCAGAGGCGTCTCAACTTTGAAACCCCATGTGGGGGTGGGGGTTTGGAATGTTGTTAGGAGCGTTTGCGCTATTTAGGTAGCTTGGGGCCACCAATGCAAGTTTTGGACAAAAATGATTGAACACATCACTACATATATATATGACAATGCTCTACCTCTTTATTTTTGTCTTGTGGATTCACATCATGCATGTATTGTTCTGTATTGTTTGGGCAGAGGTAATTAGGTTGTGTATTAGCTCCTCAATGCTGTGTGAGGTGCATGATATCTACACAATAACTAGTGGCTTCATTTTTGGAAAAATAAAAAAATTGTGGATGATTAAAGAGATGGCATGTATTTATTTTCATGTTACCAAAGGGTCTGCATGTTCCAAAAATGAATTGCACAACAATGGAGTGGAGCTGGCCAGCATTGTATCAGCAGGACACATTGGGGGTTATTTACTAAAGGGAAATCCAGTTTGCACTGCAAGTGGACTTGGAAGGGCATTCTCCATAGATGTGGAGGGGAAGATCTGAAATGAAGGGAAGCTCTGCTTATTTTATCAACCAATCAGGTGGAGGCTAAAATTGAATATATATTTTTTCTTGCATGTCCCCTTCGGGGCTACAGCGATTGCATTTCCAAGTGCACTTTCAGGCAGTGTACTTTCAAGTGCTTTTGCAGTGCTAAAGTGATTTTTTCTTTAGTAAATAACCCCCAATGTGTTTGTATACTAGTTCCACAATGATTGTACACATACATATTCAGAAAATGATAAAGCTGAGCCATTTTTCTTGTGGGTTTTAATTAATTTTTATTTGTATATTCTAGAGCATTAATCTGAACATATAAAAAAAAGAGAGAGATGGACCAGTTGGCTATCCAAGACAACACTCTTAAATTAATCGAATGTTATCGCGAAAAGCCTAATCTATGGGATAGCAGGCACCCAGGCTACCCAAACAAAAATCTCCGAGCAGACACTCTACAAGAGATAGCAACCTACATGCAGACGTGGGTTCCATCCTGCACAGCAAACATGGTGAAGGATAAAATGAGCAATCTCAGGAGCACCTATCGTAAGGTATATAAAGAGGTTAAAACCAAACGATCTGGATCAGCAGCAGATGCGCAAAAGGAGCCCAGGCTGTGGTACTTCCGCGAGCTTGCATTTTTGGATGATGAACTGGAGGGCCGGCCATCACTTTCCAATCTTCCTTCCAGCCTTCCTCCCACGCTTCCTTGCAGCGGAACTTCCCAGGATCCCCACGCCCCTGCAGAGCCAGAGGAGGGCCTGGCTGACATGGACCCAGATCTGGCGATCTTCAGTGAGGTATAGTAGTTTCATAAATATTTATTTGCTTCTAATTTGGGTTTGATTCTTGAGTTAGTATTGTTAAAATTGTAACGTTTGGACCAACAAAAAAAGGCGTGTGCAAAAAACTAGGGATCTCAGGGATGCCAACTGAGGGGTCTGAAGGACAGGCAGGTCTATTTAAATTAAGAAAACAAAAAGAGTCTAGAGCCAAATAATGTGTGTGTGTGCTTGATTGAGTAAAATATTACAACATGTCCCTTTTTTTGATACAGGAAGAGGCCAGCCAGGAGGTGGCAGCTCCTCAGGACCATGTCAGCCAGGGGGAAGGGGTGAGTGGCAGCCAGGAGGAGGCTGGGCCGAGTGGAAGTCAGCATGTCCCCAGGCTCAGCACCATAAGCCAGGTCCCTCCCCTCCAGATGAGGCGACCAGGCCAAAAGAGGCGGATGAGGCAGATGGAGGAGGAGAGCCTCAAAATGATGAGGGAGGCTGCTGAAATAATGCGGGCCCCCCTCAACCCCACAGAAGCCTTCAGTGCCTCTGTGGCTCATGAACTGAGCCGAGCGGAGGAGGATCAAAGGGACCTGGCTAAGGACTTAATCAATAAGGTCATCTTTTGGATGCACAGGGGCATGCTGACCCGGGACACAGACCTCAGTGACCCAGCCCAGCCTGCTTCCCATCTTTTGCCTCCTGCTGCCACATCATCAGCACCTGCAAGGGGCCATGGATGGGCCCGTGGACGTTCCGCTGCAAGGCAGTCAGGAAAGAAGGCTGGAAGTAAGAAGAGAAGGTGATTACCTGCCTTCCAGTTCATTATTCTAAAATGTAAGCTTGTTGGAGTACCACAGCTTGGGTTTCTTTGCTCATTTGCTGCTGATTCAGATTTGATTTGTTTTGTGTCTCCTGAGATTGTTCATTTTATCCTTCATCATGTTTTGTGGAATGCACAAGTCTGCATGTAGGTTGCTATCTGATCAAGTGGTGCAGATCATGTTTATTTTAATTTATTTTCTTGCCAAAATAAATGGCTTTTTGTATTTACGTTAAAACCTTGTCTATTGTGTTTTCTACTGTGGTGATTATGCCCCAAACCTACTAAAACTACAAGGTGGAATTTTGGAAGGACACAAACTCCTGGGTGGGGGGGTAGGTTAGGAGTGACAACTTGGTAACCCATGGAAAAAAAAGCAACAAAAACAACAAAAAAATGCATTGAAAAAAAAGTACAACAAATCCAAAAAAATGCATTGAAAAAAATGATCAAAAAAAATAAATAAAAATGCATTGAAAAAAAGGTACAACAAATCCAAAAAAATGCATTGAAAAAAATGATCAAAAAAAAATAAATAAAAATGCATTGAAAAAAAGGTACAAAAAATCCAAAAAAATGCATTGAAAAAAATGATCAAACAAAATAAAATAAAAAAGCATTGAAAAAAAGGTACAAAAAATCCAAAAAAATGCATTGAAAAAAATGATCAAACAAAATAAAATAAAAATGCATTGAAAAAAAGGTACAAAAAATCCAAAAAAATGCATTGAAAAAATTGTTCTAAAAGAATAAATAAAAACATTGAAAAAAAAGGTACAAAAAAAACAAAAAAATGCATTTAAAAAATAGATCCAAATAAAAATTATAGTCATGTGGAGGAAAGCTCAAAACAATTAGGAGATGCAGCAAAAAAATAATTATAAAAAGACAACGCGATATACTACAATCAAACTTTGCTAGATTGGGACAACTCAGTCTATATAAATGGCATCAGCAATAGAACAGCTTGATTATAGCAAGAGAACGAAGAAAGGCAATAAACGATACAATATAGATAGTTACAATGACGAATGTGCCAACTCACAAACAAACACGAGGTTTACCTGAACGAGCGCTCCCGTCCCCTCCTTTTGTCTGAGCATGCGCGCGATTTTGGTCCGATGGTTTGGTGTACTAACCAGCGGACATATCCGACGGACAGGTTTGCAGCGGACAGATTTCAAAGCATGCTTTGAAATCTGTCGGGTGGAGAAATCTGTCCGCTAGCCCATACACACGAGCGGAGATGTCTGCTGAAACGGTCCATCCGACCGGTTTCAGCGGACATATCCCCTCGTGTGTACGCCGCCTAACAGGTTTTCTTCTAAGAATGCCCTGTATTTGGCTCCATTCATCTTCCCATCAACTCTGACCAGCTTCCCTGTCCCTGCGGAAAAAAAGCATCCCCATAACATGATGCTGCCACCACCATGTTTCACAGTGGGGATGGTGTGTTCAGGGTAATATGAATGAATGAATGAATGAATGAGTAACTTGTATAGCGATATAAACGTGAACTAAATCGCTTCAAGGCGCTTTTGCACCCAGTGTCCGCATGTGTCTTCAGAAGAGTCGGGTCTTAAGCTTCTCCCTGAAGGCCAGATGGTTTTCTTCCGAGTGGATGTCCGCAGGTAGAGCGTTTCATAGCCGGGGGCCTTGGACTGCGAATCTTCAGTGTTAGTTTTCCACCACACATAGGGCCAGATTCAGAGACCCGTAACTCCTGTCTAACTGGTGTTAGACTGGAGTAGTTTCGAATTACGCGCGTTTTTTAGCTAGTCTGAAATCTCAAACCATGAAAAGACGGCTGCGGGCTTCAATTCGACTGGATTATGCGTTCGTACGCCTTCGGATCTACGCTGCAATAAAATTGCGGCCACTGGGTGGACTTCCCGTCGTTTTCCGCGTTGGGGTATGCTAATGAGCTTTTGCCGGCGATCCCCGAAATTACGATCTTCAATCGCAATCTCTTATGGCATCTTTAGTCATCTTTTTTTTGCGTAACACTATACCAGCTTTTTGCTGGTCTTATATTAGACAGCCCATCTTAAGTATGGCCGTCGTTCCCGCGTCGAATATCAACGTTTTCCGACGTCCTTTTTTATTTTTTACGTAAGTCGTCCGGGAATAGGAATGTTCGTAAACGACGCTACTCAAAAAAAAATGACGTAACGACGTGATTTTGCGCAATGCACGGCGGGAAATTTCTGAACGGAGCATGCGCAGTTCGATCGCCGCGGGGACGTGCATAATTTAAATGCTTCACACCCCCTAATCGCGTATTTCGATTACGCGGCGAGAAATAGACTACGCCGCCGTATCGTACGGGCAAAAATCTACCAGAATTCGATTTAGAGCCTGGTAAAATACGGCAGCGTAGTGTATTTCGAAAACGCTGCGCAAATTTACATGTACCTGAATCTGGCCCATAGTGTTTTTCTTTTTGGGCCAAAACTTTCAATTTTGGTCTTATCTGACCAGGGTACCTTCTTCCACATGTTTGCTGTGTCCCCCACATGACTTCTCACAAACTGCAAATGGGACTTCTTATGGCTTTCAACAATGGCTTTCTTCTTGCCACTCTTCCATAAAGGCCAGATTTGTGGAGTGCACGACTAATAGTTGTCCGGTGGACAGATTCTCCCACCTGACCTGTGGATCTCTGCAGCTCCTCCAGAGTTACCATGGGCCTCTTGGCTGCTTCTCTGATTAATGCTCTCCTTACCTGGCCTGTCAGTTCAGGTGGATGGCCATGTTTTGGTAGGTTTGCAGTTGTGCCATGCCCTTTCCATTTTTGGTTGATGGATTGAACAATGCTCTGTAAAATGTTCAAAGCTTGGGATATTCTTTTATAACCTAACCCTGCTTTGAACTTCTCCACAACTTTATCCATGACCTGTCTGGTGCATTTCTTGGCCTTTGTGATGCTGTTTGTTCACTAAGGTTCTCTAACAAACCTCTGAGGGCTTCACAGAACAGCTGTTTTTATACTGAGATTAAATTACACACAGGTGGACTCTATTTACTAATTGTGTGGCTTCTGAAGGCAATTGGTTCCACTAGATTTTAGTTAGGGGTATCAGAGTAAAGGGGGCTTAATCCAAATGCACCCAACACTTTTCAGATATTTATTGGTAAAAAATTTGGAAAACCATTTATTTTCTTTCCACTTCACAATTATGTGCCACTTTGTGTTGGTCTATCACATACAATCCCAATAAAATGCATTTACGTTTTTTTGGTTGTTAACATGACAAAATGTGGAAAATGTCAAGGGGTATGAAATACTTTTTCAAGGCACTGTTAATATGCTATCTTGTGTCTTTTATATTGGCAGTGCTTGTGTTTGCAGTGGCCTTTGTGCTGTATAGCTCTACCAAGCCAAAGTCAGTTTACAGTCTACAGAGTTAAAGCATGGTTACTGTAAATATGACTCTTACCATATATTTTTATAGAGGAGACATGTCTGATATGATATGATTATGTGCCTTGACTTCTGTCTCCTATCTCAGCAGCCACTGCACTTCTACTGTCAGCTTGATTTGACATTTCTGGGTAACTATTGATAACACTCAAATGGGGTGTTTTTTCACCTTAATGCATCCTATGCAATAGGGGGAAAAAACGTCTGGCAGTCACCAACCCCCCAGCCCCCCATTTTATTTACCTGAGCCCTGGAATTCACTCGGTGGAGATGCGCTGTCCCTCTCTGCACGGGGTCCCATCTCTTGATTGGATAGGGACCCCAGAAGTCGAGGATCGGGGCCACTCTGTGCAAAACTAACTGCACGGTGGAGGTAAGTTTGTTATTTGGAGAAAAAAAAGGCTTTACAATCACTAATTCTGCTCTCTATGTCAACAATCGTAAATGGAGTAAATCTGAATAGGGGTGGGTAGAAACTGTTAAGTAATGGCATATTTTGTTTTAATCAGGCTTTCTGAAGCAGAAAAGCAGAAAGGAGGGTATTCCAGGATCACAAACAAATGTATCCAGGATCACCAGATTACATTGAAAATGGATATGGGGTGGACTGCAACAGCAGAAGTCACCAGCACTCCAGAAGTGTTGTTTTTTTTTTACTTTTACGTTTTTTAAAAGAATGGAAAGTATGTTACATGGGTTCCAATTGCATAGTTTACACCAGTGCAGTCAGTTCCAGTGCATTTTAGTTCCAGAAAAACATGCTGCTTTTTTCCTGCTCAGAACTGTACTGGAACGCATCAAAAAAACATAAAAAATGATGATGTAAGATGGAGCATAGAAGGCTGTATCTGGACGTGGATAATCTCCATCAACAGTGGATGTACGCAATAACGCCTTCTCTTGTGGGCATGCAGTTTCAGCAGTGCAAAGGCCATGACCATAAAGAAGCCTGCCAGTGCAGATATCTTATCTACACAGCAGCACACAGCACACAACTGACACTTCCAAGGGATAAACAGGAAGCGGTCTCACAGGAAAAGTGACCCAGAAGCATTGGCTTGATGAAAAAAAAAAAATTGCAATTAAAATGACCCACAAAAGGCATTAAAAAAGTGCGATGTGGCTCCCGAACAAAATTGGCGTCCTTTTTTTCACACAAATAGCGCTATAAACAAAAATAGAGCGACTATTTTGAAAAAAATGCAATATTTTTTACATTTTGCTATAATAAATATCCCCCAAAAATATATAAAAAAACATTTTTTTCCTCAGTTTAGGCCGATACGTATTCTTCTACATATTTTGCGTAAAAAAAAAATCGCAATAAGCGTTTATTGATTGGTTTGCGCAAAATTTATAGCGTTTACAAAAAAGGGGGAAGTTTTATGGCATTTTTATTGATATTTTTTTTTTTACCAGTAATGGCGGCGATCAGCGTTTTTTTTTTTTCAGCACAGAGACATTATGGCGGACACATCGGACAGTTGTGATAAATTTTTAGGACCATTGGCATTTTTATAGCGATCAATGCTATAAAAATGCATTGGATTACTATAAAAATGCCATTGGCAGTGAAGGGGTTAATACTAGGGGACAGGGAAGGGGTTAAGTGTGTTCCTGGGTGTTTTCTAACTGTATGGGGGGGTTGACTCACTAGGGGAAATCACTGATCTTCTGTTCATACATTGTATGAACAGAAGATCAGCGTTTCCCCCGCTGACAGGACCGAGAGCTTTGTGTTTACACACAAAGCTCCCGGTCCCCGCTCTGTAACGATGCCGGTCCCCGCTCTGCTCTATCTCTGCCGGGCACGCGCGCAGGACTCGGGGGACGAGCGGGGGCGCGCGCGCCCCCTAGCGGCCGCTAAAGATAGGACGTAGAGCTACGCGCAGCAGTGCCACGGTCCCGCCATATAACTGCGGTGGGCGGTCGGCATGTGGTTAATTGATAGAGACAAAATATTAACCAAAAATCCAAAAGAAACACATGATACAAATGTTATAAATTAAGTTGTAGCTCAGTGAGTGAAATAAGTATTTGATCCCCTACCAATCAAAAATAATTCTGGCTTCCACAGCCTGGCTATTGTATTTACTCATGTGGTACACAGATTAGTCCTGTCAATTTAAGAATGTGCTCCTAACCACAACTCATTATATGTATAAAAGACACCTGTCCACAGAATATTTTCTATTCAAATCCACTATCATGGGCAAGACCAAAGAGCTGTCAAAGGATGTCAGGGACAAGATTGTAGATCTGCACCAAGCTGGAATGAGCTACAAGACCATCAGCAAGAAGCTTGGTGAGAAGGAGACAACTGTTGTTCGCAAATGGAAAAAATTCAAAATTACCATCAATCGCATCAATGGTCTGGAGCTCCATGCAAGATTTCTCCTCATTGGGGAAAGGATGGTCATGAGAAAAGTGAGAGATCAGCCCCGAACTACATGGGAGGAGCTTGTGAATGATCTGAAGGCAGTTGGGACCACAATCACCAAACAAACCATTGGTAACACAATACGCCACAATAGATTGAAATCCAGCAGCGCCCACAAGGTCCCCCTCATCAAGAAGGTACATGTACAGGCCTGTCTGGCGCTTGCCAATGAACATCTAAATGATTCAGGAAAGGATTAAGAGAAAGTGCTAAAGAGACCAGAATTGAGCTCTTTGACATTAACTCGACTCGCCGTGTTTGGAGGAAGAAAAATGCTGACTGTGACCCTAAGAACACTATCCCTACAGTCAAGCACAGAAGTGGAAACTTTATGCTTTGGGGCTGTTTCTCTGCTAAAGGTACAGGCTGACTTTGCCACATTGAGGGGCCAATGGATGGGGCCATGTATCGTAAAATCTTGGATGAGAACCTTCTTACCTCAGCCAGAACACTGAAGAGGGGTTGTGGATGGGTCTTCCAGCATGACAATGACCCAGTACAAAGAGTGGCTCAAGAAGAAGCACATTAAGGTCATGAAGTGGCCTAATCAGTCTCCAGACCTTAACCTCCCTGGCGTTATGATTCTGTCTGGAATTTTGTACCAAAAGCGTTGCAATTGTTTTGCAAGGAAATGTGGTGTTATGTATTATAGGCCTGCAATTCTTAGTAAGTACTTACTTAAATCTATCTAAACAAGAGTCTAATAGGCATCCCGGGTATGATTTTTTTTTTTTTTTTTTATTAAAAATTATAATATAATAAATAATTATAAAAAATTATAACATATAATTATAGTAAAAATTATTCAATAATGTAATCAAATCAAAATCACTGAAATTTGCTCAGTTGCAGAATTTTTGCTGTCATTTTTTTTTTTTATGACGAATTTCCCCATAAATCGCTATCGCTAAATTCTGCAAGTGATTATAATTTATTATCGCTGTTTTTTAGCTGCTCTAAAACAATTTTTGCCATAAAGGGACACTTTTGGTTGCTATGAGCAATCTACAGTTTGCAGGGAGAAAGAAAAGTTTTTATTATATAAAAGGACATGTAGTGTACAGGGCAGACCACTAGGGACATGGGGGGTGGGTATTTTTTACATACAGTACTGTAATCTATAAGATTACAGTGTACTGTATGTAATGTGTTTGTTTACATTTTTGAATTTGGCGCCGTTCTCCGTCCCCGTGCGTCGTAACGTCGCAGGGAACGGAGATCGGCGGCGCGCAGGGACGCTGTGTGAATCGAGCGAGCACCCGCTCGCTCACACAGCGGGGATGCATCGCTGGATCCACGGAGAAGGTAAGTAAACTGTCTCTGTGGATGCTGCGAGGCGAGCCCGTGTCTGACACGGGATCAACGATAGTAGCAGGAAATTTTTACCCCGTGTCAGACACGGGAAAACCGCCAGGGAGGTTAATCCTATGGAAAATGTATGGAGGGAGCTGAAACTTCGAGTTGCCAAGTAACAGCCAAGAAACCTTAAGGATTTAGAGATCTGTAAAAAAGAGTGGACCAAATTCCCTCCTGAGATGTGTGCAAACCTTGTTAAATAATACAAGAAACATCTTACCTCTGTGCTTTCCAACAAGGGTTTCTCCACCAAGTATGAAGTCATGTTTTGCTGATCAAATACCTATTTTACTCACTGAACTGCAACTCAATTTATAACATTTGTATCGAGTGTTTTTTCTGGATTTTTGGTTGATATTTTGTCTCTATCACTTAAAAAAAAAACTATAATAAAAAATGATAGACCCTTAATTTCTTTGTAAGTGGGCACATTTACAAAATCTGTAGGGGATTATATAATTGTTTTCCCCTCTGTATTCTGGGGTAACATGCACATTAAGTAATTTGTTAAGCAATTACAGTTAGATAGAACATGGAGGAGGCGAACGAGGTCGGCTGCGGGGGCTTCAATCTCAGGTAAGTACTTCATAATGCTATGCATACTAGCTCATTATGCATTTGTCGTGCAGGGTGTATTTTTTTGGGGGGGGTTAACTTCCTCTTTAACCACTTGAGGACCGCCTCACGACTATATACGTCGACAAAATGTCACGGCTGGGCACAAGGGCGTACATGTACGTCCCCTTTAAGAGCCCAGCTGTGGGTTGTGCAGCACGCCCTCGGCAGCGCTGGCGACCCGGTCCTCTTCTTACTGCCCGCCCCCGTGGAAACAGCGGACCCGATTGCCGCCGGTGTCCTGCGATTGGGTCACAGAGAGGAAGAACGGGGAGAGGTAAGTGGAAACAAACCTATCCCTATGTTTCCTAGTGTGGCTGTCACTGATGGTCTGTTCCCTGTGTTAGGGAACGACGATCAGTGATGATACATGCACAGCCACGCCCCCCACAGTAAGAACACTCCCTTAGGGCACACTTAACCCCTACAGCGCCCCCTCCTGGTTAACCCCTTCACTGCGAGTGTCATTTTCACAGTAAGCAGTGCACTTTTCGCTGTGAAAATTACAATAGTCCCAAAAATGTGTCAAACGTGTCCGCCAAAAAATCACTGATCTTTGCCATTACTAGTAAAAAAAAAATGCTATAATTTTGTGCAAACCAATCAATAAAACGTTATTGCAATTGTTTATTAAAAATAGGTAGAAGAATACGTATCGGCCTAAACTCAGGAAAAAAAAAAAAAAATTCTAAATATTTTTTGGGCATATTTATTATAGCAACGATTAAAAAATATTGATTTTTTTTTTTCAAAATTGTCGCTCTATTTTTGTTTATAGCGCAAAAAATAAAAAACTCAGAAGTGATCAAATACCACCAAAAGAAATCTCTATTTGTGGGAAAAAAAGGACGCCAATCTTGGGGCCTTAGGTCCTTTACCTGCATAATGGTATCAAAGGAGACAGGAACAACAAGCGCCCAGAGGCGATGTTCCGGGTCTTAAGTGGTTTAGTCCTATGATAAAACATTGCTGTTATACTGCAGTGATACTCAGTACCAGTATGCAGTACAATATTTTTCTGATTATTATTATGTCTGACACAAAGCAGTCATTAAAATACAGCACACGGTCCTCATTATGCTTGCACGTTTGCTAAGCATAGGGCATACATTGCATTTAGGATACAGCTCCTGTCATGTGGCAGGGAAAGGGTTATTCTCAGCAGCAATTCCTGGCTTTCTCCCCTGATACTCTTATGATAATTAAGGTGGGTCAGAGTCCTCATGAATCTCACATGCTACTCTAATTGCGCATATAAATGGCAGTTTTAAGAGTATATGTGCGCCAATAAAAACACATCACACTCGGAATAAACCTTAATTATTCCTGCTTTGCTTTACAATCTCATTAAAAGGCAGCATTCCCCATCAATATCTCATACCTGCACGCCCACAAGTCTCCACTCTGCCCAGGCACTCTTTATGGGCTCCAGTCCGACATTTGGAGCACAGATATCCCTGGAAAAAAGTTCCTCTGTGAAAGAAATAAACAAGGTTAAAGCGGACCTAGACTAAGACAATCCTTCAAATAGTGAGAAATAGGTACTTAGAATAAGCATAGTCTTCACACACCACAGCACTGTGCATCAGTAAAGCGTTCCAGTGGAGGAGAGACCAAGGGCTTCATGACATAATTGCAATATTGGGCGTACTATACAGTTACCTGTGTAATTAGCTTCTAACATCAGTTTCGGAAGCATTTTCTAAGGATATGTTTACATTTTGAATTGGATATTACTCAGAATGACTTCAACCTAAGTGCTAATGTATACTAACCATTAAAGAACTGCTACCATCCATAAAAAAATCCTCACTCAATCAGCGATACATCACCAAGGTCACAGATGTGACAATGAGCCCTGAGGGAATTTAATGGCATTAGAGGTAATCCCTCCATTTCTATAGCCTGGGATATTGTTGTCACTGGGACTATATATTTTCTCTCTTTCTGGTCACTTCTCTAGACATGAAAAGTAGGAGTTTACTGGAGGAGAATCAGCCACTGATATCACATGGTAATGCCCATTCATATCAGAGTGATTGTCTTCTTGAAGCTCTAAAACACTCAACAAGGCAAATTCCATTAATTTCCATGGTACATGTTCACATCTTAGCGTGCTGTCACTGTAGCAAAATGTTTGTCACTCAGAAAAGTACATGAGCTTCTTTTTTGGAAGATTGGGCCCCATAGACTTACGTTCTAAAGCCTCGTACACACGACCGGTTTTCCTGGCAGGAAAACTGCTAGGAGAGCTTTTGTCTGGGAAAACCGGACGTGTGTATGCTTCCTCTCAGTTTTTTCCCATCAGGAAAACAGCTGGGATTCCAGGCGGGAAAATAGAGAACCTGCTCTCTATTTTCCCGTCGGGATTTCCGGCGTTTTTTTTCCCGCCAGATCTACTACTTTTTTATGGGAAACACTGTGAGGCAGTGCCGATGGAGCGTACACACGGCTGGGATTCCCGGCCAAAGCTCCATAGCAGTTTTTTTGCCGGGTTCTCGGCTTTCCCCTCGGTTTTCTCTGCGGAATTTTTACCACCGAGAAAACCCAGCGTGTGTACAGGGCTTTAAAGTGTTTTGTTGCACGTTTTCTGATAAAACAGCAACTCTTCATCCCTAATTTCCTCTACCTCTCCTCCACCTAGTGCTTTCTATTGGCTAAACAAAAACACCTAAAGCTGAAAAAACACTTGTAATACACTTCTACAAACGCTCAAAAACTCTCCAATAAAAACGCCTAAAAAAAGTGGTCCACTCAGGTATAAATGCAGCCTCAATTCTTAATAAGCAACGTATGTTTAGTGCTGTTAACTAACCATAAGAGTAGTGTGTAGCTTTTCCCCCACTCAGCCTCCATTACTTCTGCGCTCCTAGTTCTCTAGGGATAAGTTGTGTGGTTAATGCTTGTCAGCCCTGTACATCTCTCTGACAGCTAAATTCATCATATTTTTCTGCAGGCTTTTCTAGCTTTTGTGTAAATATCATCTTATCTTTGCAACTAGAGAATGCAACTACAGTTCCATAAAATCTAGAAGTTTTAAAAGAAACATTTTCTAACATAAAGCTATAGCTTCCCTTAGGCATGTCTGCTAAATAGCTTAAAAATGAGGTAAATCAACCCATTCCTACACAAACTAATTTTTTAATATATTTTTTGAAGTGGTATTCCAGGCTATACCTAACCAATCTTAAAAATGTCCCCTTTCCCCTGCTAACATCTGTTCAGTTTAAGAGGCTTATCCATCTATTGCTGGCGCTCCCTCATCTCCCCTAAAGCTGCCGCTGACTGACACAGGGTAGCCGAACATGTTACCAGACAGGAGCGGCCTGAAAATAGGTAAGTATACAGATCCTTCTTATTGGTCAGGGGTTCATGAACATGTAGCCACCCTTTTAAAGGCCAACTCAAACCAAATAGAATTTCTTAGCTGCCTAGCATAAACCTGTCCCCTGGCTTTTTAGATTTTTTGGATCTCCAGTTAGGAGATTTACAAACTATTTAATTATTCTCCTCCCCTTCCACAAAACACATAATGAAGGCATGGTTCTTACAGATAAACACCCCAATTATGTGTTAATTCTACACTGCAGAGAAAATCTTTTGGGACTCCATTATTTAGCTTTGTGTCAGCTGTGTAATGTCGTGTACACACGATCGGAATTTCTGTTGGAAAAGGTCCGACTGACTTTTTTTCATAGGAAATTCCGACTATGTGTATGCCCCATTGGAGAAATTCAGATGAGTTCCATCAGAGTTTAAATATAGAACATGTTCTATTTTACTCCGATGAAATTCCTTCAAAATTCCGATGTGCTTTTGGCCGAGCAAAAGCCAGATCGCGTGTACGCGGCATTAGAGTAACTGACAGAGTGCTTCAGGTGTAGAGACAACATATCTCACTATTATGACATATATAACAAGCCTCAAGAAATATAAGAACCTGTGATGTGATTTTACTTGCCAGGAACTAGCTTCAGTGCACAGTGAAAACCTAAACAGTTTACAGTCTTTAGTGTTTTATTTTGTGTATTGTATGTGAAGAATGTAATGAAATGGAATGATCACACAATTTCGACTCTCTATCTACTCATTTCCCACTTTATACCCCTAACGCACATGTTTGAAATAAACAATGTGAAACATTTGTTCTCTATAGTCCTGCTCCAATCACACAGAATCACACAATGGATTCATACAAGCCAAAAACAAATATCATTGCATCATTTTAAACTATCTGTAAAGTAATAAAGTACAAGGATTAAACAATGTATCTGCTCTATAAAACACAGCATATCATCTAAGGGCTCCTTGATTTGAGGTGCCACATTCAAAACGTTTTTCCGAGGGCATTTGACAGGCAGTGAGGAGGCGTTATATATCATACTCGCTGCCTGATTTAACCCCATAATGCCACACTCGAAGAGCGAGTTTAACAGGCGGTCAAACTCTACACCCCGAGTAAAAACTGCGGTAAAACCATTGGCCAGCCTCCTGTTTTGTAACAGCATAATATAGCATTATGAAAAACATATTCTAAAACCCCAAAAATTAGTGTAATAAAATATAAGCAGTGCTGTAAACAATGTAAGATCTTACATTGTTTACCCATGACTAAGTCACGTGCCTAGTGACGTAACGAGTGGGGGAGGAGCTACGCACACCAACGACGGACGCTGGATCCGCATGAGGAGGAAAAACATCAAGTCTGAGCGGTGAACAGGTTGTCTGTTTTTTGATGGTCTAATATGCCCAGAGGATTCGTGAGTGCGCCATCAGATTGAGGCTTATTGTGTGAATCCCATTTTTTCTTTATGATTGCGCAATGAGGTTTTTTTTTTCATCTTTGTCTTTCATGTTTAAAATTACTGTGGATGGCTATACACTGTGTCAGTGAAACAGCTACTAGTAACCTGTGAGGCTGAGTCCACCTGTCATCATTCAAGATAATTACATCAGTACTGTGTTTTTTTCCCCATGCACGGAGGAGTGGTGGAGGATTGCACTAAGAAGTTTCTTTTTTTTTTTTTTCGTTTGTTGGAACTTCCTACTGATTATTGATATTTATCATTGGTGTTTATGGTTTTGAATCACATTAGTTAATATCTAGCGCATATTATACATATTTTTTTATTTATCACTTTTGGTTTGGTTCACCACACATATGCTGCAGTATTATTTGGTTATTTTTGTGATGTCATATTAGTTACTTATTTATTAGCGCTGTAGTACATATATTTTTTGCACATTGTTTACAGCGTTGCTTATATTTTATTACACTCATTTTTGGGGTTTTAGAATATGTTTTTCACAGTTTGATTTTTTTAAAGTAGCTGCTTCCCTCTTTTGCCAATTTGATTAACACTATATGTTCATAAGCGCAGTGGTGGGAACACAGAAAGGGCGGATTCATCTTTGTTACCATTATTTACATAATATAGCATTAGACAGGATACCTGAGTAGCATCTGACACACTTTGCAGGATGTAACACGGTCAAACGTATGCATCTTGAAGTCATGGTTATTTTCTAAGGCATTATCTGGCCGAATATTAGACCTATAGAAAGAAAGAAAGAAATAATACATTCAAAAAGCAGAAAATCTACACAGTCTTGCCTTCCTTTATTACAATATCTGCAGGACTGAATTGGCCTCACAGCAGCCTATAGGTACACAACCTTTAGCACCCAAAGCAATACACTTCATGCAATTTCAACAGCTCTCAATCCCCAATGGAGAAGCTGATGTTTATTTTGTTAATATTGACTTCAATTATCCACACAGTTTTTAAGTAAACATTCTCAACAACTTCAGCAATGTTGAGCGTGACCTTTTCTTTTTCTTTTTTTTATATAATGAAGGTCACAAAAATGGACTTTGTTGTGTACTGCAATGTGTAATTCTGTGGTAGGGTGTAGTTTTTTTTATTTATTTTTAATAGTTTTTATTGGAGTTTTAACAAAATAATAAACATATCAAACATGAACATTCAATGTGTTCAGTGCCTACATGGCTGCATAATATGGGCCATATACAAGATACTCCAGAGAGGTACATGAATATGAAGCATAACTAGGTACAATTTAATAGCTCAAATAAATATCAACAGAAGGTTCCTAACATGAAGATTTTAGAAATTCCAGTAAACATAGAACTGGTCTTTTCCACATGAGAGGTGTGTATGCTACTGTACTTGAGGGAACATAAGACAATTGAGAGATTATCCCTCCTGGGCCAGAAACGTCAGAGTTTACAGCCATTATTCCTCTGATTCGAGATAAAAGTGCTCACAGATTGCCTTTATTTAATAAAGCAATTTATTTTGCTACTCCGTCATATAGACTTTTCAGAAGACCACATAAAAGGATCACACCCTGATAAAAAGTTTTTTTTATTAAGGAGTATTTTTTAAGCACTTTTGCATTAGAAAAAAATCAAAAGAAAAGCTCAAGAAAAATGCTTCCCTTTAAATTCTATGTATGTCTTCACTTTGGGGTGTGGGGCATGTTGCATTTTTGATGCAGTTTTTGAGTCACGTGTCCTATGAAAAATGCACTGCAAGCGTGTGTGTTTTTACCACTTTTTTGCTGCGGATCAGTGTGAAAGTATCCCGGTCCCTCGTACACATGACCGTTTTTCTCGGAAGGAAAAAAACTGAAGTTTTCCCTGACGGGATTCCTCTCAAGCCTGCCTTGCATACACACATTGAGGCCAAATACCGCCTGTCCAAAGCGTGGTGATGTACACCACGTACGACGGGACTATAAAGGGGTAGTTCCATTCAAACGGCGCCACCCTTTGGACTGCTTTTGCTGATCCTTGTGTTAGCAAAAGTTTGGTGAGAGACGATTAATGCTTTTCAGCTTTGTGTTTTTCAATCTGTTACAGCGTGACGCATGTGCTATCTCCATTACGAATGCTAATTTCACCAGAACGAGCGCTCCCGTCTCATACTTGATTCTGAGCATGCACGTTTTTTTCCCCCTGGGAAAAGCATACACACGACCGGTTTTCCCCCATGGGAAAAAGTCCGCCGGGAATCCCGACAGGAAAAAAGAAAGCTGGTTCTCTTTTTTTTTCTGGTCAGGAAAACAGCGATGGACCGATGGTTTTCCCGGCCGAAAGCACTCATGGCAGTTTTCCTGACAGGAAAACCGGTCGGGTGTATGAGGCATCAGTATTTTTAAGTGACACTAACCATTATCCTTATTGTCCACAATTATCTATACACATCCACTACTTGAAAGTGTAACTAAACCCACAACAGTAAAATCAGTGAGTATATACAGTAAAGCATGCTTGTTATACTCACTGTGGAACTTAAACGGTTAAAGGGGTTGTAATGGTTTGTGTTTTTTCACCTTAATGCATCCTAGCAATCACTAGTCCCCCCAGCCCCCCCTTTTTTCTGAGCCAGTTCACCTGCTCGGCGCGTCCCCGGCATCCTCTTCTCCACAGAGTCCTGCAGTTGATCGGATAGATTGTGTAAAACGTCTGCTTGATCTTGTACACAGATCCTCCCCTCCCTGCACTGTTCCCCTGGACAAGTCCGGGTAAGACGAGCCTTTGCAGTCAGGCTGCACATGCTCAGTTTGGTGTGTATTGCTAGAGAGTTTTTTTTATTTTCTTGGGAGAGTAGATGTGATCAGCACAGGGCCAATCAGCACTGCCTAGACATGTCCAGGCAGAGGGTCTGGAGCCCTGCAGCCTAATAGGACAGCTCAGTGCAGTATGAAAACTCCCCCTACAAGCTTTACCAGGAACTGATAGAAGTCTCAAGACTGCTATATACTGCGGATGAGAAAAGATATTTAGCTGTTTATATTTACTAAAAATTATTTAATTTCCATGTTCTGTGTACTGTGGGAGACCAGATATAGTGAAAGCAGGACCCGGGGTTTAGTAACACTTTAATGCCCCTGTAATCCTTTCTTTCATGATATTGTTTCTTAAGCCGCCTCACTTCCATTTGTTTGGAACGAGCAGTGCACATTAGTTGTAGTCATGTTTACTGCTCTTTAACCTCCCTGGTGGTATGATTCTTTCAGATTTTAGGTGCTGAAAGCGGTACCATTATTTTGCAAGGAAATTTGGCGTTTTATACTGTAGGCTTGTAATTCTTAGGAATAACTCACTTAAATCTGAACAAACAAGAGTCTAATAGGCATCCCGGGTATGACATTTAAAAATAAAATAAAAATTATAAATTATAATATAATAAATAATTATTAATAATTATGACAAATAATAATATAATTAAAATAACAATTATTCAATAATGTAATCAACTCAAAATCACTGAAATTTGCTCAGTTGCAGAATTGTCGCTGTTACATTTTTTATTTTTTTATGACGAATTTCCCCACAAATCGATATCGCTCAATTCTGCAAGTGATTATAATTAAAAAAAAAAATTTTGACATAAAGGGACACGTTTGGTTGCTATGGACAATCTACAGTTTGCAGGCAGAAAGAACAGTTTTTATTATATAAAAGAACATGTTTTTTTTTAAAAAAACAGAGCTTAGTGTCACGATCCTTAGTTATTAGCATGCATACTATATTTCTCTTAGGCCGCGTACACACCACTAAATTAATCCGATCAAATTGGTCTGACAGACCGCTTTGATCGGATTTGTCTGCTTTGATATATTGGTTTGATCGCCACGTCACCGAACCAGGAAGTAAAATACTTCCACGCATGCGTCAAATCCATTCGACGCATGTGAGGACAGATATGTCCGCTAGTTAGTGTACTAACCTGCAGACATGTCGGACGGACGGGTTCCCAGCAGACAGATTTTAAAGCATGCTTTAAAATTTGTCTGCTGGAAAAACCCGTCTGCTCGCCCGTACACATGATCAAATTTGTCTGCTGAAACGGTCTGTAAATTTGATCGTGTGTACGCGGCCTTAGTGGGTCACAATGCACCAAACTACGGTTTGCTTTACAATAATCCAGCAGCAGAAAGGGGCCCTTATTTTACTTCTTTCGAGTTCCCTAACCAAGAACAATAGCATATGAATGCAAAAAAAAAGAGAAGAAAGGTCCGTTCTCCACTTTTTCTCTTTTTAAAGTATTGGTTTATGCTACATCTAGGGTTAGGCAAATTTTTGCAACATTTTCCGAACCGATAAATGGTGGATTGTCTTTATAGACTGGATTGTTTACCTACAAAATAGAGTTTATTGAATTTTCACCTGTACTCACATATGGCAGAGACATTTCCGTGAGCTGTTCTATGAATAGAAGAAAACTATCCAATTTAGACCTTTCCTAAATAGGTCCCTTAGTGTACAAACACAGACGCACAAAGGAAAGGTTTGTATTTAGAAGTCTTTCTACATTCTTGCACTACACTTCTTTTGTCTCCTGAATATTTTCATACATGTTATTTCACTACCAGCAAACTGCTTTCAGGCTCAGATGGAATTAGATAACACACACAGCAGAAATAAAATGTCATTGCCTCTTTCCTGAATGTGAAAATGTCAGTCCGTAAGATACCATGATAATATATAATGTAACCAGACAGAAGCAACCACATACAGATAGAGCTTGGATAGACTTTCCACAAAGCAAATTATGGTAAAGTGTTATCAAACCCTAACTTTTTACGAACTTTCAGCAGATGATGTAATCACTTAGTATGCAGCTTCCTTATCTTTTAATCCTTGCCTATGTTGCAGTTTAAACTGGTGCCATGACCGCTGCCCCAGGGGGTACTTCTTTCTCCTGAAGCATCCTATCGAGCCACCCATGCATGCAGGAACTAGAGTTATGTCTTCCTACATTGTGTGCATCAACAGAAATACACAGTCTCATAGTCTAAGGCCGCGTACACACGATCAGACCGGTCCGATGAAACTGGCCTTAAGGCCAGTTTCATCGGACCAAATTGATCGTGTGTACGGCCCATTGGACCGTTGTCCATCGGACCAAAGTTTTAAAATTTGCTTTAAAATCTGTCCGATGGACACCTGACCGTCGGACCAAAACGATGGTTAGTACACAAAAGCATCGGACCAAAAACCTGCGCATGCTCAGAATCAAGTCGACGCATGCTTGGAAGCATTGAACTTAATTTTTTCAGCAAGTCGTCGTGTTCTACGTCACAGCGTTTTGGCCCGATGGGATTTTGGACTGATGGTGTGTACGCACATCAGACCATCAGACCACTTCAGCGGTGGCCCGATGAAAACGGTCCGTCGGACCATTCTCATCGGACCGGTCTGATCGTGTGTACAGGGCCTAAGATGATAAGGCATACCCCTGCCCAACCCTGCTTCCCCCTCTCTTTTTTTAAGCTAACAAACTGGCATGAGATAGCACTGTCCACTGTTATCCCTTTCCTGTGAAGAACGTAAGTCTAGGGAAGCGGCACTAAGAGCTCTTTCACACTGGGGAGGTGGGGGTGTCGGCGGTAAAGCACCGCTTTTTGTAGCGGCGCTTTACCATCGTTTTCGCGGTGCAATTTGGCTGCTAGCTTTGAACCCCCGCTAGTGGCAAAAAAAGGGTTAAAACCGCCCGCAAATCGCCGTTGCAGTGGCACTTTGCCTGCCGCGCTGCTCATTGATTTCAATGGGTGGGGGCGCTTTAGCAGCGGTGTATTTACCGTTCCTACAGCGCCTCAAAGATGCGGCTAGCAGGACAATTTTTACCGTCCTGCCAGCGCACCGCTCCAGTGTGAAATCCCTTAGGCTTTCACACTGGAGAGAATGGATGCGCTCTTTCAGGGAGCTTTGCAGGCACCATTTTTAGCGTTAGGCCACTTTCACACTGAGGTGCTTCTAAACTGCCAGTAAAAACACTGCACGCTTTTGAAGAGCTTTTCAGGCGCTTTTGAAAAGCTTTCCATTCATTTTAATGGAGAGGGGAGTTTTTCACAGCCTTGCCAGCACACTACCCCAGTGTGAAAGCATTCATTGATTTCAATAGAACAAGGTTTTCGTGAGCTTTTTACACGCTGTTTTTAGCGTGAAAGCGCCTGAAAAGTGCCTCAGTGTGAAAGTGATCTTATAGTGCCTGCAAAGCACCTCAGTGTGAAAGGGGTCTTAGAGAGCAGGAGCCAGTAGCATTGAAAGTTGTAAACTGCAAAAGATGGGGTAATCATTTTACCAAAGAGTTTACTGGGGAATTTTTCGTTTATTGTGCTCATTGTGTTTAAAACTAGGTTTTTATGGTTTAACTGTGTGAGGGATTAACTCGGTAGCGGGTGTGTGTGACCCCCTGAATGGGTTCACTACACGTTGAACTGTACAAAAAGGCACTTGAGGATGACTGAAAACAAATGATACGGTTTATTTTTCCATCTTGCGGGATACACGTGCAAGCAACAAAACAGCATAAACAAAACAAAACATAAAATAAACCCTTGCCACATGGGGCGTCTACCTTCCCAACACAGGAACCTACCTATGGAGTCTGGCACAGCCTACTGCTGGGCAGACACTGCTGGTCCTACAGCAGAAAACAACAAAAAAAAAGGATTTTTAATAACAGCTTACCTGTAAAATCCTTTTCTTGAAGTACATCACGGGACACAGAGCGCATAGTCATTACATATGGGTTATATGGGTACCTTCAGGTGTGGACACTGGTGTAATCAACTTCACAGGAAGTTCCTCCCTATATAACCCCCTCCCACTGAGAGTGCTTTAGTTTTGTAGCAAGCAATTTCTCTGAGGTTACACAATGTTCCCCAAAAGAGGGGTGGGAGCTCTGTGTCCCGTGATGTACTTCAAGAAAAGGATTTTACAGGTAAGCTGTTATTAAAAATCCTTTTTTCTTTATCGTACATCACGGGACACAGAGCGCATAGTCATTACATATGGGATGTCCCAAAGCAATGCTCCATGAAGGGAGGGAGACCGTAAGGCCAAAAATAGCCAAACAGAAAATATATCAGGAGGTAAAAAATAGCTCCACCAACAGAAAAAAAGGGGGCGTGAACCGGGCCAGAGGATTCTATACTGCTGCCCGTAGGACCGCCTGCCCAAATGCTGCGTCCGTAGCCTTTGCGACGTCCAACTTATAAAATTTAGTAAACGTATGTACGGAAGACCAGGTTGCCGCTTTGCAAACCTGTGCCATAGAGATCTGATGGTGTGCCGCCCAGGAGGCACTCATGGCCCTCGTAGAATGGGCTTTAACTGATAAGGGAGGTGGAACGCGCTTCAGACCATAGGCCTGAAAAATCAGCTGCTTAATCCACCTAGCCAAGGAAGACTTGGCAGCCGGCTGACCCTTCTTGGGGCCATCCGGGAGAACGAAAAGCACATCTGTTTTCCGAATCTTTTCTGTAGCCTTGAGATAGACCCTCATGGCTCGGACCACGTCCAAAGTATGAAGCAGTCTTTCCTCTCTGGACTGGGGAGTAGGAAAGAAGGATGGTAGGACTAGGTCCTGATTCAAGTGAAAACTGGATATGACCTTAGGAAGGAAAGAAGGCTGAGGCCGCAGAACCACTCTGTCCTTATGCAGAATCAGGTACGGTTCCCTGCAAGACAAGGCTGCCAGCTCGGAAACCCTTCTGGCCGAAGCCATAGCCCCCAAGAAAACCAACTTTCGGGTTAGCAGCACAAGAGGGATTTCTGTCAGAGGTTCAAACGGCTGCTTTTGTAAAGCTGACAAGACCAGATTTAAATTCCAGGGGCAGAGGGGAGCTCTAATAGGGGGATTTACATGCAAGACCCCCTGCAAAAAGGTTTTCACAAGCGAATGTGTGGCCAAAGGCCTTTGAAACCATATCGATAAGGCAGACACCTGCCCCTTTAGAGTACTAAGAGCCAACCCCTTGTCAACGCCAACCTGGAGGAATCGCAAGATCCTGTCAATAAAAAACTTGCGAGGATGCCCTCCTTGAGACTCGCACCACTCCACATAGGTTCTCCAGACTCTGTAATAGATATTTCTAGAGACTGGCTTTCTAGCTTGAATTAACGTAGATATGACTTGGGCTGAGAGGCCTCTGCCCTTAAGAATTAGGGATTCAGCCGCCAAGCCATCAAATTTAGCTGCTGTGAAGCAGGGTGGTAGATCGGGCCCTGAGACAGCAGATCTGGGCGCAGGGGGAGTG
The DNA here is from genome assembly GCA_029574335.1 of Rana kukunoris. Lineage (NCBI taxonomy): Eukaryota > Metazoa > Chordata > Amphibia > Anura > Ranidae > Rana > Rana kukunoris. The sequence goes on along the minus strand of CM056055.1, from coordinate 120,408,913 downwards.
GCCACGGTGCCCCTACTGACATCCTCACGATGAGTGCGTACCAAGCCCTTCTGGGCCAGGCTGGGGCCACCAGGATCACCGGCCTGCGCTCCACCCTGATCCTTCGTAGAAGGCGGGGAATCATCTGTAGTGGAGGGAACGCATACAGGAGAGAAAACTGGTGCCAGGGGCAAACCAACGCATCGGTCCCGTAGGCCGAGGGGTCCCTGGCTCGGGATACGAATTTTTCCAACTTCTTGTTGAATCTTGTTGCCATGATGTCCACATCGGGAACTCCGAATCTTTGGCAAATCTCTTGGAATACCTGGGGGTGAAGAGACCACTCTCCCGGGAGTAACTGTTGACGACTCAAAAAATCTGCTTGAGAATTGTCTATCCCTGGGATGAACACTGCTGAGATGCAGGGTACATGGGCTTCGGCCCATGAAAAAATCAGGTTTACTTCCCTTTGAGCCGCTAGGCTCCTTGTGCCCCCCTGTGGTTTATGTATGCCACCGCCGTGGCATTGTCGGACTGTATCCTTACTGGCAGACCCTGCAGGGGGAGAGTCCAGGCGACCAGGGCCAACCGAGCAGCTCTGATCTCTAGGACATTGATGGGAAGCAGACTTTCTGCCTCTGACCACTGTCCCTGCTGGGTCCGTTTTCCTAAGATTGCCCCCCAACCTGTTAGGCTGGCATCTGTGGTTACTATTTTCCACGAGATGGGGCAAAAGGTTTTCCCTTTTGATAATTTTTGAGGGATCAGCCACCAGTACAGGCTGCGCCTGACTCCTGGGGAAAGAACTAATGGACGGTCTAATGCCTGTATGGACTTGTTCCAAGCAGAGAGAATAGCTGCCTGCAGAATTCTGGTATGGATCTGGGCATAGGGCGCTGCTTCGAAGGCGGCCATCTTTCCCAGCAGTCGCATGCATAGGCGAATAGTCGGCTTCTTTTTGCCTAAGACTATTTGAATCGTTTGAATCAACGACCTGATATTCTCTTGAGGTAAAAATACCCTCTGGCATTCTGTATCTAACCGAAAGCCTAGATATTCCAACTGTCTTGTGGGTTGTAACCTTGATTTTTCTTGGTTCACAATCCACCCGAACTCTTCTAGATGCCGCACTGTGCGGACTACTGCATGATTGAGGTTGGAAGCTGATCTGTCGATAACCAGGAGATCGTCCAGGTATGCCAGGACCAAGATGCCTTCTGTCCTTAGGACGGCTAGCACCGGGGCTAACACCTTTGTGAATACCCGTGGAGCTGTTGCCAACCCGAAAGGGAGGGCTACGAACTGGTAATGACTTTGATTTATCGTAAAACGAAGAAACTTGTGATGTGCTGGGTAAATCGGCACATGCAGGTATGCATCCTTTATGTCTATAGATGCTAGAAAGTCGCCCTGATGCAGGCTGGCTGTCACTGAACGTATGGAGTCCATACGAAAGGTCTGAATCCTTAGAAAGCGATTTAGGCGTTTGAGGTCTAATATAGGCCTGACGTCGCCATTGGGTTTTGGTATAACAAAAAGGTTGGAGTAGAATCCCAGACCCCTTTCTTGGGTTGGTACTTCTACAATTACTCCTTGGAGCAAGAGGCGATCCAACGCCTTTACGAGAGAGGCCCTCTTTAACGGGTCGCTTGGAAGACTTGACCCCTGAAAATGAGGAGGGGGGATTTCTCGAAACTCTAGTTTGTAGCCTGAGGCTACTACGGACCGAACCCAAGAGTCGGGAATTCTGGCCCTCCAGACTTCGGAGAAAAACTGAAGTCTTCCCCCCACCCAAGAGAGTGGGGGCGCCCCTTCATGAATCTGACTTGATGACTGGTTTAGCTGGCTTGCGAGACCAGGGCCTCTTGTTTGGCGCGGCTTGTGCCTGTGGGCGGCTATTAACTGCTGAACGCCCGGGAGGCCGTCGATACTGACAGGAAGTCGAAGGGGCCGAGCCTGCAATGGCCTGTCGTTTAAACGTGGGCCCACGCGGTCTTTTCTTGACCGGTAAGGAAGTACTTTTTCCACTTGATATGATGTGGATATATTTATCTAGGTCTTCCCCGAATAGTCTTCCCCCATGAAAGGGAAACCCTGCTAAAAGCTTTTTGCAGGGTGCCTCTGCTGACCAGTTCTTTAGCCACAAAAGGCGACGCATGTGAACCATCAGTAGAGATGAACGGGATGCCTGTTGGATGGAGTCCTTAATAGCATCTATTGCAAAGCAGAGAGCCCTAGGGAATTCTGCTAATTCATGAGTATGCTGAGCCGGCATGTCCTTTAATATATGTTTTGCCTGATCCTTCAGGGCCTGACAAACACCAATGGCTGCTACTGCTGGCTGAACCATGGCACCTACTGAGGTGAAAGCTGCTTTCAGTAGGGTCTCGAATTTTTTGTCGACCGGATCCTTGAACATATGGACATTTTCAACCGGACAAGTCAGGGATTTATTCACGCAGGAAATGGCCGCGTCCACTGTAGGGAGTGCCCATTTCTTTACATATTCCTCTTCCATAGGGTAGAGAATAGAGAATCTTTTAGGAGGGACAAAGATTCTATCAGGTCGAGCCCAATCCTGGTAAATCACGTTCCGCAGAAGGGGGTGCATTGGAAAAGACGCACAAGTTAATGGAGCCTTTAAAGAACCCAATGAGGATACCTCCGGGGCTACTAGTTCTGGCACTGGAAGTTTAAAGGCAGTGCGAACCATATCTGTCAAAGACTGGATCCACAGGCTCTCCGCTTGAGAGGCCGAAAAATATTCATCTATAGTGGAATTTTCCCTGTCTGAACCGTCGGGACTTGGGTCTGCCTGATCCCCTTGTGGGTCCCGTTCCTCTGAAGAGGAGACCTCCGCATCTGAAAACCCCACACTGGGTGAGGGGGATCTAGCCCGCTTGCTACTTGGGCAAGGACGGGAAAACAACGCAGTTAACCTTTTCTCTAGCCCACTCATGGTGGCTGCTAGCATTTCTTCCGTCACGTAAACGGGAATGGGTGGATCGGGGGCCGCCTCTGCCCCCAGCACCCCCAATGGCTCTTGTACTATGCCACTCGGTGTCCTAACTGGCGAGGGTGGGGCCGTAGAAGCCTGGCCCAAATCCTCTGACCCCGATGGAGACCCCTTTTGCTTTTTGGCACCTTTAGCAGCCTTGGCTGGTCCAGATCCCTTTGGAGCCATTGTACAACCTTGGGTCACCCCTATAGCCAACACCTGACTGTTGCAGCTAGGAGTAACCAATATGAGGGCAGGTATGAGGAAAATGAAAAAGAACTAATTTCTCTCTTTTTCCTTTTTTTTTTTTTTTTTTTACCCGCCTAGGAGGTGGCAATACTGAGGAAACCTGTGAGTATTGACACACCAATGCCCGTTAGCCGGAGTCCAAGGTAGACTCAGATACTGCTGGATCTAAGGCTGAGTCCCTTTAAGCAAAAAACTTCCTTTTTTTTTTTTTTTTTTTCTGGTCAATAGTGGACCTAAGTCCTAGACCTGAAGATCCACAAAACCGCCACTAGGTGTCCCTGTGTGGCCAAAAGACCCAGCTGCACGCTCTGTATCCTTTCTTCCTCTGCCTCCAGGAGGGAAAGACCAGCCAGAGAAAAAGTTTTCCCTTTAAACAGACCCTGACGCTGCTGGCCCGCCCCCCCGACGCACGCTGACGCTATAAAAGGCGGCGTGCACGCGCGCGCACAATCGCGCGCACCACGCTGAAACCACATGGAGGAAGCAGAGCAGAGGGAACAACATGGACCAGCGTTTAGGCAGCACCAACAGACACCAGGTAAGCACTAATCTTATTGTAGTGCACACATAGCGAGGAAGCTGTCCCCATGGGCTTCCTAAGAAACAGGAGTTTTTACCAGCAATTTCCTCTTTAAAACATGTGGGGTTGCAGTATCAGTGTTAACAGGCAGACCTGGGGTGAGTAGCAAATATATAACTTACACAAGTATACATATATCTACATGTTATCTGGGTAAACATTAGTATCCCATCCTGCCTACACAGACATAGTGGAGATAGTGGCTGATGCACAAGCATACTGTTAGCCAACCCAGAACCCCCAGGGGGATACCTATTGTCGAACCAAGTCCCGCAGGTTCCCTCTTACCTGCTCCACGCCGCAGGGTATTGCAAAATGCAAGAGGCCCAATCTTCCCCCATCTCCGTGGGTATTGTCTTGGACCTTCAGGGACCGGGGTCCTGTGTTAAGGAACCCACACCCCTGGACCTATATAGCATCCTGGCATCAGTAGCGTTTAGTTCTTGGAAGAGACTAAGGCACTGGAGCCCAGAATCCAGCCCTCCAAGGAGAGGCATTATAGGCAAAACCCCACTCCAGCAGGGCCCGGGTACCGTACACCTTGGCTTTGAAGCACTTCGGACGGATCCGGCTAGCTATCCTGGGTCCCGAGACCTCCGAGGGACAGCTAGACGTGACCAACACCTAAGACACTGGCGAAAAAACTAAAGCACTCTCAGTGGGAGGGGGTTATATAGGGAGGAACTTCCTGTGAAGTTGATTACACCAGTGTCCACACCTGAAGGTACCCATATAACCCATATGTAATGACTATGCGCTCTGTGTCCCGTGATGTACGATAAAGAAAGTCTCTTTGATATTTCTCACACAGAAATATCCATCAGCACCTCACCTCTTCAGAAGTGTTTGTGACTGCTCCTTCACTCCTAAAGCCTCAGGATCCAGCAATCAGTCGTTATCCTTAGGCTATAAATGCAATATTTTTTACTTTTTTGCTATAATAAATATCCCCCAAAAATATATAAAATACTTTTTTTTAACTCAGTTTAGGCCGATACGTATTCTTCTACCTATTTTAGTAAAAAAAAAATCGCAATAAGCGTTTATCGGTTGGTTTGCGCAAAATTTATAGCGTTTAGAAAATAGGGTATAGTTTTATTGCATTTTTATTATTATTATTTTTTTTACTACTAAGGCGGTGATCAGCGATTTTTTTCGTGACTGCGACATTATGGCGGACACTTCGGTCAACTTTGACACATTTTCGGGACCATTGTCATTTTCACAGCAAAAAATGCATTTAAATTGCATTGTTTATTGTGAAAATGACAATTGCAGTTTGGGAGTTAACCACAAGGGGGCGCTGAAGGGGTTATGTGTGACCTAATGTATGTTTACAACTGTAGGGGGGTGTGGCTGTAGGTGTGACGTCATCGATTGTGTCTCCCTTTAAAAGGGATCACACGATCGATGAGGCCGCCACAGTGAAGAACGGGGAAGCCGTGTTTACACACGGCTCTCCCCGTTTTTCAGCTCCGGGGGCCGATCACGGGACTCCAGCGGGGATCGGGTCCGCGAGTCCTGCAGTCCCAGTCACGGAGCTTCGGACCGGGTCGCGGGAGCGTGCCAAGGGCGCGCGCCCGCGACCCACAGCTGGGCACTAGCACAGGACGTACCTGTACGTGCATGTGCCCAGCCGTGCCATGCTGCCAACGGAAATGTGCAGGAGGCGGTCTTTAAGTGGTTAAGTGTAGGGTATTTATCTTAAAAAAACTTATAGCTGTAAATAAACTTCAATAACTTGCAAAAAATGCAAATGTGAGTTGTGGCCAGAGACTTCTGAAGAGAAAGTAGTAGTTATACTCATATGCACAACAGTTACTACTTTATTTTCAGCGATAAGTTTTTTTTAAGATAAATGCCCTACACTCAGAATGTACCCTGTGAAAGCACAATGCTGCTCATTATGTAAGCATGTTAAATCTGGTCTCTACAGGAATCAGAGCATCAGAATAAAATCATGCCATTGGGTGCAAACTACGAGAGGAGGAAGGGCATGGAGGTGACAAGGTTCCATGCGTTTGGGTTTACTCAAAGCCATTAACCCCGATGTGTTCCTGTAGCCTGGATTGTCCTCCTACAGTGCACACTATTGGTTATGCTCAATTATCTCACTATTTAATTAGGCTTTAAACAGTTAGCGAACCCCACCACTGCAGAGAAGAAGATAATGACTTAAGCAGAACATACAAGGTCGAATTTAAAAAAAAATTATTTTCAAAATCAGAAAGTTTTTTTTTTTTGTGATCCGATGATGCCACCATTAATTTTCGAAATTCGCCTACCAAACCTTCATGTTGCTACAGAAAATAATTTTGGTGCCGGGAATAATATTTTCTTGCACATGCGCATTTTTTTTCTATTACATTTCTCGCACGATTCTCCCATCATTGATCAGAAAATCGTTAGTTTTTCAACAAATTTCCAACATGTCTGAATCCTCAAATTTGATTGCTGAACGAAAATCGACTGTTGCTGCAGCCCACTAACGGTGCGAAATTCGTAGGAAAATTCTTTGATACGATTTTCGAAAGAAAATTCTTTCGAAATTCGAACCGTGTACGGCCGGCTTAAGCTCCTGCAGGAAGGTTTGTTTATTTGCTGAAAGCAAATCTAGCTTGTCTGATTCAACAGTGATCCACCTCTTCAGGAGAGATCGGTGTCCTAGAAGAGCGACATACACATTCAAATTTAAGTATTTTAATGAATATATGCAAGCAAAGCTAGGTATTTCATGAAGGGTTTTACCTTTTATGATTATGAGTGGGGTGGGAAGGGTAGCAAAAGAGGTCCTACTACCATGAGAAGAATGGGAAGGGAAGCAAGGGGGATCTTATATTTCTATAGGTACAGTATGTATTCAACAGGCTGCATTCAGCCTCCTTGAAATTGCAAAGTCAAAGTTGTTGTGGCCAAAGTATTTTGTGCCTTCTGTTTTCATTTATACAGTTACTATAAGTAAGTAAGGTGGATAGAATAGTGCTGGATGACAATAGGTCCAGTTTAACATATTCAACCAATTTAGTCTATGATGGCCTGACAAGGTGTCTTCAAAATAGCGAACAGTTTTAACTTTTTTTCCAGACACATCTGTATATATTTTTTAGGGCTGTTACTGATCAAAATTTTTGTGTTCGATTAATCGTTTTTTATTTTAATCGATTAATCAACTAATTTCGATTAATTATAACGCACATACAGATCCAACTACTTTTAGCTGATCTCCTTGCCGGCTGATTCCCAGCGCAGCTACCAACCACTGGAAAAATAGAAGGATACAAAAAACACACAAAGGCAGCGCTCGATGGGAATAGCATTAAACTTTTATAATCTTCAAGTAGGTAACAAAATAAATATTGCACTGGAGATAAAATCGATTTAGCTACATAAACTGTAAAAATGGTGCGAGTAATAACAAACGGTACTCATCAAGCAGTCATAAAAACATGTAGCTAAGTATGATACTGGTATAAAAATGTGTACAACGATGCCACTGCTGAATCCAGATGAGGAGAGGTTAACATCAGTCCGTCGGCATGTAGCTGTCCCATGAAGGGAACTATAACAACTCCCAGTGGACGGCTGTAAAATCCCATGGTTGATAGAAGGAAGTGATAGAGGGAAGTGTAACAGCCCTTGCGTGGGCAGATAGTAAGGTCCCACCGGCATGCAGATATGAAGGCACAGCAAAGGAGCCCTTCAGATGGACACTGCAAGCCCCGCCGGTGTCCGTGACGTTACTGGATCTCCAACGGAACTCCCTGAAGGCCCAGAAGCCAGCGGAGAGGGGAGTACCAATCAAAAGAATTTTAATCGATCAAAAATATTTTGATCGATCAAAAAAATTAAAGATTAATCGACTAATTAAAAGTTAATTTGCACAGCCCTAATATTTTTGCAACAGAGAACAAGAATTACTGTCTCTTTAATGTATTTCTATTAATTTGTTCTATTAATTTATTCTATTTGAGAGCTTTTTAAATTCTTCCAACTGACTGCAGTAAATGGAAAATAGGGCATCTAAAGATCGCATTTGAAAGCAGTTTGGTTAACCTTCATCAATAAATTTGTTGGGGCGTGGCCGGACCTTGCTGAGAGATGGACGCCTGAGCTCTGTGCTCCAGCCACCTCGGACCAAATCTAACAATTAGCGGAGATTTCGGACCCTCACTCTTACCCAAAAGATGGGCACTGCTTCCAGGCAGTCATCGGCCTCACGTTCCCGATCACCGAGGGAACAGAACGACGCCATGGGCCAACATATCCCTGAGATGTTCCGTACAGGCAGGAATAACATGGCGGCTTCCCGCCAAGGATCCTCTCAGGGAAACCATCAAGCACAGTCAGCTATGCAGCCGGCGATACTCCTAACGGCAACCCACATCGCTCCCCCCGAGCCCTCTGGGGGTCAGCCAGATGGTACACAACCCTCTTCTCAACAGCATATAAGCCTCCAAGATCTCAGGGCTGTGGCGGCGGACATTAAAGACACCTTGTCAGCCGCCATAGCGGAGTTAAGAATTGACGTCCGTGCACTGAACGATCGTGTCTCGTCTACAGAGAGGGTCCTTGACGATCATGACCTGGTTCTCCAGAGGTCCACTAAAAAAATTGATGAACATACCTTGCAGCTCCGTGAGGTGAATCGCCACCTGGAGGACCTGGAGAACCGAAGCAGACGCCATAACCTTCGTGTACGGGGTATGCCTGAGGGCATTGAAGGAGAACGGATGCCTCAGGCAGTGGTGAGCCTTTTCAACTCCGTGCTCGGCAGACCTCCTGCCACGTCCATCGCATTAGAACGGATACACCGCGCCCTGCGTCCCCGCGGGAGAGATACGGATCCGCCAAGGGACATTGTGTGCTGCCTGGTGGATTTTACTCTGAAAGAGGAGATCCTACTGCAGGCACGGGGGAAGCGCCTCTCACATGATGGCACCCCTGTTCAGATCTTCCAGGATCTATCGGGCATCACTCTCCAACACCGCAGAGACCTCAAACCACTTCTGGATGTGCTCCGCTCCAGGGACATACGATACAAGTGGAAGTTTCCATTCTGCCTTACAGCATCTCACCTGGGTCGCACTGCCTTTCTCAAGGTGCCGGAGGACCTGCCAAGCTTTTGTGAGACTCTGGGTCTGCCTCTGATCTCGGTCCCCGAGTGGTATGCTGTTTACCGCCGATCAGTAGGCAGATGGGGGAAATCGCCGGTGGAACGGATGGAAACCCAGACCACCAGAACCCGCCGGAGGCGGTCGCCGTCAGGAACTAGGAACCCCCCCAGTGTCAGCACCCCACGGGGAGACCGTGATCCTCTGGCTCCCCCCGGGGCTAGGAGAGCCCGCAGGGACTACTGACGGATGTATAACTACAGTCACCTCCTGTTGTGCGCGTGTCGGATCACCGTTTTGTTTCAAGACACCCTCTTTGAACTTTCCTTTTTATTAGTTTTAGTTGCAACACAACCGGATTTTGATCTGTTTCTGTTTGGTGTTGACCTGACTGTGACAGTTTGGGCTCTGACAGCACATCCACTGTCCCCGGCTTCTCTTCCGGCAAAGTGCCTTGGCTTATTCTGTTTTTACTACAACTCCCGAGATACCATGCGGCTGGAAGTCACGTGCGCCGGATCGCCAGAAGTCCTCACGTCATGACGTTAGACATTCCGGTCTACTCAGCCTCACACCTGACGCGGCTATTGCCTTGCTGCATATCTCAAACCCGAGGGCGGAATTCTCTGAATGCTCCTTTGTCAGGTCACCTTTAGCCCCGACGGGACGAAATGGGACTTCAGGCTTTTCAACAAACCCTCGAACGTATATGCTTGTTAACCTTTGCTTTATTTTTGTTCTATATTTGAACGCTGGGCCACCCCTTTACAGGTCTGAGTTTGACTGGGTAAGATACATGTCCTGTCTATGCATGGAGCCCTGCACCCCCCGTCTCATGCTGTCTATACACCCCGGGCCCGGGAGGTAGGCTTTTGACCTAATATGGGTGAGATGGGCGTTGCAATGCTCAAAAGTTATAACGATGCTATGATTCAACTTATAAAGATCACCGCACGCTTAATTGGCTCGTAAGCAGGGTATTTCTTTAAACCCCCGGCGCACTAGCCTCCAATGAAAGGGGTCGGAAGGATCACATCTTATTCCCCAAGCTGGTATAATGCCAAAGCTACCTGCTGTCTGGTGCAGTCGATGGTATCGGTGGCACACTGGGGCGGCCAGCTCCGCCAGGGCAGGGGGCTCTCACCCATTAGGGGGGGGGCCTCACTTCAGGGTGGCTACTCCCCACCCTTGACATATCCTGAGGCCACACCTCTCCATGTTACCCTAACTTTGACTCGTGAGGTTTGTTCCGGGGTGGCTCACTAGTATAAGTTTATATCTCTTAGTGTGTCTGCTCTTGGGCAGGGCCCTGCTCAACCCCCACACGATTGCTCGCGGTGGTGGTCGCGCTCTGTCTGGGCGCGGGTGCCCCGTGAGCTCCGTACTTTTCCGATTTGTAAATACTTAGGATAAAGGACGTAGTCCAACTACCTTATCGGTATTAATTTTTTTATTTTTATTTTTTCTATAAATAGTTTTGTGCCATTGACTTGCCTTAGCATACTTACTGGGCCCCCCCCTGTCATCCACCCCGTCCTGTGACCCATCCCGCCCCACCTCCTCCTTTCAGTCCCTCTCCGCTCCCCCGACCTAGACCGACAGGCCATCTCTTTGCATGTCTTCTCCCCACCGCTCTACGGGTCGCAAAGAGCTTAAACTCTTCTCTCTTAACGCCCGCGGCCTGAATACCCCAGAAAAACGCTCACGTCTTCTGTACACGCTCAGAAGAGACAAGCCCCATATTGTACTCCTTCAAGAGACTCACTTTCGCACCAACTCCATTCCCAAGCTACATGACAGCTATTTCCCTACTGTCCATCATGCCTCTAATGATGAGGCAAAATCGAAGGGGGTATCCATTCTCTTTTCAAAACACTGCCCATTCCAGGTCTCCGATGTCCAAAAAGACGGGCTAGGCAGATTTATCTTTATCAAAGGTACACTACACGGCAGATCGTTCACGATTGCGAATGTCTATGCTCCCAACTCGCGCCAGGTGTCCTTTTTTCGAGACACGCTCTATCAACTGACCGCCTTTAAGCATGGAACATTGATAGTAGGAGGGGACTTCAATGTCCCCCTATCGCCCTCAGTAGACACGTCCAATGGATCGTCCTGCCTATCTTACAGAGCATTACGTGCCATTAAAACCCAACTCAGTACGCTTACTCTGCACGACACGTGGCGCACACTCAACCCGAAGGTGAAAGATTACACCTTTTTTTCTCCCTTACACAATAAATATTCCAGGATCGATCATTTCTTCCTCTCGCAATCTGGCCTTACCTTCCTCTCAGGGGCAACGATAGAACCTATGACACTGTCCGACCACCACCCTATTACCATGTCCCTGGCTCTTCCCGATCAATGCACCAAGTCCCCGATCTGGAGAATGGATGATTCTCTACTGCTTGACCCGGAAAACCACAGACTGCTCTCGGATCGTCTTTCCCAATATTTCGCCGAAAACGACGCCGATGATACCTCCCCGGTCACCCTCTGGGCGGCTCACAAATGCGTCATCCGGGGTGAATTAATCTCATTAACGGCCAAACGTAATAAACTAAGAAAGGCTAGGCTGTCCGAACTGTCTGACCAGATTAAACGGTTGGAGAGTGCCCACAAGCTTACTTTGGCGACCCAAACGTACTCCGCCCTATTGAAAGCTAGGGAAGAATTGCTAGAGGTTCTCCAAGTAACCTTAAAACGTAATTTTGCCTTTACTCACAAATTATTCTATGAGTTCGGAAACAAAGCTGGGAAGCTGTTGGCGTCGGCCCTACAAAAGAAAAAAGCTAGTTACACTATCCATTCCATTACTCCTCCGTCGGGGACACCCATCACCAGAACGGATCGTATAGCCCGGGAGTTTGTAAAATATTTTTCAAATTTATATAACTTGCCCAAACCAACGGGTTTTGCAGCCCCCCAGGAGCGCCAGACAGCCCTGGAGGAATTCCTCACCAAGTATGGCCCATCTCCAGTCCCCCCTGAGGACTTATCGCACTTAGGTTCAGCACTTACATCAGATGAGGTCCTACTTGCCCTAAAACAGCTGAAAACAGGGAAGAGCCCAGGCCCGGACGGCCTACCGGCCGGCTATTATAAGGCCTTCACCTCCACACTGCTCCCTAGATTCGTGAAAGCCTTTAACGCTCTCCCCTCTGCGCCCAACCCTAACCGAGATCTCTTGGAAGCCCACATAACGTTGATCCCTAAACCGGGTAAGGACGCCAATCTAGTTTCTAACTACCGCCCCATCTCCTTGCTGAACGTTGACGTTAAGCTTTACGCCAAAATTATTGCTAACAGACTGCTGCCTTTCCTTCCCAAATTTGTATCATCTGATCAGGTTGGTTTTGTCCCGGGCAGGGAAGCTCGGGACAACACCATAAAGGCCATCAACATACACCACTGGTTGACGACATCAAACACTAAGGGATTTATCCTATCGTTGGACGCGGAGAAGGCGTTCGACAGGGTGGCCTGGAACTATATGTCCATGGCTCTACTCAAGCTTGGCCTCCCGAGTCGCCTCATTCAAATGGTTCTAGCGCTGTACTCCGCCCCCACCGCGCGGATCAGGGTCAATGGTCGACTCTCGGACGCCTTCTCCGTCGCCAATGGTACCAGACAGGGTTGCCCACTTTCCCCCATCATCTTTGTACTTACCCTGGAACCCTTCCTTCGTAGGTTGCGTGACAACTCAGACATAAATGGCGTCAACATTAATCGGAAATTATGCAAAGTTGCGGCGTACGCGGACGACGTTCTATTGTTCCCGGGACCCAATTAATACCATACCCAATCTCCTGAAGGATTTTGATCTTTTTAACCGGCTGTCCAACCTGAAAATCAATTTCCACAAGTCGACTGCGCTGAACGTGTCCCTCCCCAGCTCTACAGTGTCTCTATGTCAACAGAATTTTCCCTTTCGCTGGGAGTCTAACGCGGTCGCGTACCTGGGTATCAAACTTCCTTCGGTGCTCAAGGATCTATACACGTACAATTTTCTGCCCGCGCTCCAGGCCATTCGGGATGACCTAAAAACCTGGCACAAAGGACGCTTCTCCTGGTTTGGCAGGGCGGCAATTTTAAAAATGAACATTCTACCCAGGCTATTATACCTGATGCAAGCCATCCCGATAAAGCTCCCTCCGGCATATTTCGCATCCCTCAAGAGCATTTGTAGGTCATTTCTATGGGCGGGCCGCCCCCCTCGGCTGAGTTGGAACAGACTGGTTCTTGCAAAGCTGAGGGGTGGAATTGGACTACCGGACCTCTCCATATACTATAGGGCCTGCCAGCTTACCAGGATTGTTGATTGGCACAGGCACAGACAAAACAAAGATTGGGTTGACATTGAGAATTCTTTTGCCACATTTCCGATAGCGCACACCCCCTGGATCAGTGTCAACTCGGTCCCAAAGACGTGTACGGAACACCCCTTAATTGGCCCCACCCTAGCCACCTTCAGAGCCGCCTGCCGTGATTTAGATTTAGTCCCTTCCCCAGGGCCTATGACACCCATCACCCAAAATCCAGGTTTCCCTCCTGGCATCGATACAATATGTGGGTCGGCATCCTCTGATGACAAGCCTGTTAGGGCGAGCCAATTTTTCAAAGCGGGTGCCCTGTTATCCCACGCTGAGATGTCCTCTACATTCCCGAACCTACACATACCCTTCTTCAAATTCCTGCAGATCAGGCACTTTTTTCAGACCACTCGGGTACCAACCAGTTGGCATAGGGACCACACCCCCTTCGAGATTTTGTGCAAAGACTCGGGCCCTCTAACTCATATGATCGCAATACTCCATTCGCTTCTTCTGCCCAAGGCGGTCCCAAATGACAAGACTCATCGGGCGTGGGAGTTAGAACTGTCACTTTCCCTCTCCCCTGAAGACTGGGAGCAAATATGGGAACACACTCACAAAGGATCCATTAATGTTTCCGCTCAGAAAAACAGATTTAAGCTGTACTCAAGGTGGTACCGGGTGCCCGAAAGGCTACATAAAATTTTCCCTAGCGTCCCCCCTACGTGCTGGAGATGCAACGCGGAAACCGGCTCTCTTCTGCACGTTTGGTGGGACTGCTCTTTGATACAACCTTTTTGGGTGAGAGTGCATGATCTCATCTCACGGATCACCACCTACACCCCTGACTTCACCCCGGCCCAGTACCTTCTACACCACACCTCACTCCCTAGGAAGTCATACTACAAATCCCTCACCCTACACCTCATCAATGCAGCCACCCAATGCATCCCCCTACACTGGAAGACCACCATTCCCCCTACTGTAGCTGAATGGGTTAAAAGAGTAAATAAAATAGAGGACATGGAGAGAATTATCCACCAGTCGAGAGACACGCATGACAAATTCAGGACCACCTGGGCCTGTTGGACACATTATAGGGATTCCTTGGGGTCTGTTGGCCCTGACACTCCGACCGTAGATACTGACGATGACGTTTAGCGCACTCTGGTTGCCCGCCCCCGATGCCTCCAATTTTCCCTGTGCGTCCCCACCCCTACCCTCCCTCTTGACAATGCCCAGTAAGGGGTCGCAAGAAGTTGTTGTTCTTGATAACTAGCAGTAACCTTCAACCTTCGACTTAGCCCGCGACCCGGCCCGATGCCAAGGCAAGAATTCCATCCTTGGGTCGTTTGCATTGCCTTTCCTTCCCTAGGTAGTCTGGCTGTCCTGAGAAACCCTTTGTTGGGCAGGGAGGCCGTGAAATATTTTGTGGTCTCTATGGTATCTACTTAGTCCGCTTACGCCATGTCATCTTCCCCGCTCGTAGTTGGGTTCTCACCTGGGATGCCCCGGCGGGAATAGCATTTCTTACAAGAAATGTCATCTCCTTCACTCTTCAAACTTGTTACTTTTACCCGATGGGCGTTTGTTCGAGCTTTGATAGTTTGTCGCTCTTTTGTGAACCCATTCCACGCGCCCAGGAGATGTTATGCTTAAATGTTCTTGTACTCACTGTGATTTGTGCCTGTTACCTGTACTACATCCAAGACTATTGATGTGACGTATCATAATTGCATGCTAGATACAAATGTTCTATGTTATGGAGGCCTTGACTGTTTTGACCCTGTACTGTGTAATCTTTAATAAAATGTTTAAAAAAATAAAAAAAAAATAAAAAAAAAAAAAAAAATTTGTTGTATGTTCCTTTTGTAAAAAAAAAAACAATATATACATTGGCCCAGATTCACAGAGCGATTACGCCTGTCTAACTGGTGTTAGACAGGAGTAATTTCAAATTTCGCTTGCCGTATCACTAGTTTGAATCCTCAAACCATGATACGGCGGCTTCGGGCTTCGATCCGAGAGGCTTACGTCTTCGTAAGCCTTCGGATCTACTCTGCGATATTTTTGCGGCCGCTGGGAGGAGTCCGCGTCGTTTTCAGCATCGGGATATGCAAATGACTTTTTACGGCGATCCACGAAGATACGAGTGGTCTTCGCAATCGCTTACGTCATTTTTTTGCTACGTACTGTTAGACCAGCTATTTGCTGGTCTAACGGTGCGTAGCCCATGTTAAGTATGGCCGTCGTTCCCGAGTCGAATTTAATTTTTTTTTTTTTTTTTTACGTAACTCGTTCGGGAATAGGAATGTCCGTAAACGACGCTACTCAAACAACGAATGACGTAACAACGTGATTTCGCGCAATGCACTGCGGGAAATTTCTGAACAGAGCATGCGCAGTTCGATCGCGCCTATTTTAAATGCTTCACGCCCCCTACTCGCGTAGATGGCTTGCGCCGGGAGAAATACACTACGTCGCTGTAGTTTACTGGACAAAATCTACCGGGATTCCACGTAGAGCCAGGTAAAATACGGCGGCGTAGTGTATTTCTGATACTCTACGCAAATCTAATTGTATGTGAATCTGGGCCATTGTGTTTTATTAATCTTTATAGCACCTCTGGTACATTTTTCTACTATTTTGTGAGAGCTTTTTTTTTTTTATTCCCTAATGTACTGGCATTTCTGTTTATGTTTATGATCGATGCTGTCAAGCAAATAAAGGTCTGTGTTTCTATTGTCTTATAAAGATTTTCTTCTATGCACAACCTTTAAAAAAAACCTTTGTAAATTAACATGACCAATTAAAACAAACCCGTGACCATGAGGATATAATCAAGGGAGCTGGCATTCCTATTTTTCCAAAATGATATAAATGGCACATGGATCTCCACATATATAGGAGCTTCTTTATACAGTCACAAATCTAGTTAAAATGCCACAAAAAAAAAACAATGCCTGACAATGGGTGCTGCCATTGCTAGATTATTTAGTGTATTTATCGGCGTATATCACGCACCCTAACTTTAAGAGGGAAGTTTCAGAAAAAAAACTTTCCACAGCTCTCTGCATATAACACGCAGGCACAGTTTACCCTCTATTTTCAGGGTAAAAAAGTGAGTGTTATACGCCAATAAATACAGTATAAAGATTTAGTCCCCAAGACTGTCACTCTTATCCTGGCTTTATCAACCAAGGACACACTGAACTAGAACAAGTATATAGTATAGTATAGGAAAGTATAGTATACTAGCAAGTATAGTATAGTTTGATTAGGGTCAGTTACTCGCTAGGGTTATGACTAAACGAATACATTTGTGAAGCGCGTTCCCCATTCTCTCCTCTGTGCTGTTATGATGCTGTAACCTCAATGGTTTTTCATGTTGGATGCTTTTATACCAATAACGCAATTTTCCTTATCCTTGGAGTGTGGTCAATTGTTTTGTCTCCTGCATCAGTGACTCGCTGGGTACTGAAGCCTTAAAGTGTCACTAAACCCAAATCATTAAAAAAAACTGTCAATAAATGATGCATTACATGCTGTTTATACTCACTCAGTCACTATGAGATTTGTTTTCTGTATTCTGCAAAAACCCTGGTTGACCCCGCTGCCCTCTATCTCCACCCTCTGTCCATGTTTAACAGGCACTCCACGCGCCTGTTTCTTCTAGGATGTCATTGCGCGGTCGCCGTAATGTGTTCTAGCATTGAACGCATTACGGCGACCGCGCAATGACATCATCGCGCAGCGCCATGTGTGTTCCACCGTGGAACGCGTAAGTGCGCCGCACTATACGGCACTTCTTTCAAATCACTGTGAATGTATTACAGCTGTCTGGTACCTGTCTCCTGTCTATAAAATCAATTACCTAGTACACAGACAGTGTTCTATTATTGTCAGCCGTAGCTCGGCCATGCTACTCATACCTCTGCCATCGCTCCCCATGCTGCAACACCGCTCCAGGCAACAACTACTACTTTGGTGCTCTTGCACCTACTGCAACACAGAGCCATTGCTGGGGACAACCTTTGAGGCCTTCTTGCTGAACACCCTACACCACAGAATCCCTGTTTCCTACATTGAAGCCTGCAAACCGATAAGTAGCTATTGTATCACTTGTAGTCCTATAGAATGATCTGCTGCTTATGTTCCATCTAATACATTTGTTGTTACTTAATATGCCTTGTGGATATCAACATACTAATTGGGATATACTGCTGTGCTAAGGACTGTTTGCTAATGAATACTTTAAAGGGTCAGCTACCCTAAAATTACCTGAACTATATTGCCTCTCATATGCAACTACTATTACGTGTGCAATATTTACCTCATATGTGCAACTACTATTACCTGAGCTATACTGCCTCTCATACCCAACTACTAGTTGTCACTACAACTCCTATTTACTACGAGCTTGACATAAGTACAAATCCCTTATAGGCCTTGTCCTAATTGTTTGAACATGTTCGCTCTAACTTTTCTATGCTAGGGGTTGATGGTATTTTAAACCATCTCCCTTAGTGGTCTAATACATCTCTATATGTATGCTCAAAGTGATATTATGTAGAGAACCCCCAAACTCCTGTTTGTGTGGAGTAAGGCCTGGGGTCCTGTACTAATAATCACTTGCATATAGAGGTGTATTGGAATCTTGATCTTTAAAGTATATTATATAATTTTAAATGCTAAGCTCTGGTCGCATGTTGTAATGTGTCCATTCCTTAGTAGCTCAACACCTTTCTGTATGTGACAGAGTGATAATGTAGAGATCCCCCAAACTCCTGTTTGTGAAGAGTGATGCCTGGGGCCCAATACTGAGCTGTCACATAAAGAAGCGCATTAAAAACCTTGCTAACCGCAGTTGTGGTTCACTCCGTTCTCCAGTGCTGTTATACCATATCTCCAATTCCGCTAGGGATTTTGCAGCTGTAGTGGCAACTCTGCACATGCTCAGTTTTCAGTGAGTTTATATGCTGAGCTTTTCCTCCTTATCACATCTGAGCTATAGAGTCAAACATGTGGGCTTATACACAGTGGTAAATGACAGCCCACTTCCTCCCTCTTCCTCCATGCCCACTAACCAGCTTGCACAATGGGGGTGGGATATTACATGTAGATTAATGGTGGCTTCACCTCCCTTGTGTTCTAAAATACATGCTGGAGAGGCATGACATGGCTTCCTGTGACTGGAAGGAATCCGCCTACCCCATGTTATTTTCACAAAATAATAAAGATTTGATTTCAAATATATATTCGTATGCCAAAACTATTTATTGATATTATTTATTTATTTTCTGTATTCCAAACATGTTCCAACATGTGACCAGAAGCAAAGGACTATACGCTTCTTCTACTCATGTTTCTCTGCAGACAGGCTGGCAAAGAGTTTTTTTTATCAAAATAATTACAGTGCCATCCCTTATACAGAAATAGAAGGGACATGTAATTTACACAGTGTGTGTTTAGTATCAATTTAACTAAGAGGACTGTGTCAAAGCCTGCACTTTTAAAAGAGATCTAAACTCCAACTGCGTGATATATTATTATTAAAAAAAAAAAAAAAACTTTTATGTATTTTTTGTATCCTTGGGGCCGGTTTTATCTGCTTCCTGTTTACATGCACTTGCTTCAGTGGTGGATGCACATCATCCTTTGGGACCAGTTTCCTGATGTCAACAAAGGTACACCATGCCTGGGCAATGTTTGTCCAGACAACCACTTATTGTCTCCACCAGAAGCATATGCAACTGGGAGACAGTCGTCAGCCCATTACAGAAAATGCATTGGCAGGGACTTTTATGGCAGGACCATCAGGTATTCTTTTATTGAAAGCTGCAGGTTTAAAAAGATTAAAATAAAACATTTTTATTACATTAATATGTTAAAACGCATATAAGATTTTGGAGTTTGTATCTATATGTACGCTGAGCGCCAGAGAAAGAAAAAAACCTTCCCATGCAGTGGGATTTCCCCCACACAGCAAGAGTTTAATGCTCATTTAGGTCTAACAAACCATGAAAAAGCTTTTAAAGCAATGTGTAAAGGCTATATGTTTTTAAAAATAACAAAATGTTATACTTACCTGTTCTGTGCAATGATATTGCACGGAGCGGCCCCCGAACCCCCTCTTCTGCGGTTAAGCCCCCCTGTTTGCTCACTTCTGACCTGGGCTGTGTGCGTCTATAGATGCACCCTACTCTTCTCTCACAGCATTTCATTGACAGCAGCAAGAGCTAAAAAATAACTTTGTGCTTTAGAACCAATTTAAACTTACTAAATCTACAATACTGGACCTTTTCAAAACACTCCAGCAATCACAGGTCTTACAATATTATTAAGACCAATGCAGAGCCTGCAGCCCTGAAATCAATATGAGGATTCAGATGGACATTCCAATGCATCAGCATGAGAAAATAGAGGGAAGTACTGCCTGGCACAGTAGTGGATATCAGGTAAGTAAGACTGCTTTTCCCATCCCCTAAACCTTAAAAAGCATTTAATTCTTGAAGTGAAGTGCAGGGGTTGCCACACTACAAAGGAAGGATTGTTACTTCCCTGGAGTTAGGCTTTTAAGCCATACACCTACAGCAGGGGTCTTGAATTAAAATTCAAGGAGGTCCGGTTACTAAAATTTTATTTGGGCCGAGGTCTGAATCTCAAGTCCCCATTTTTCCCCATCACAGCACCTCTCTACATCAGGTGTCCCCATCACAGCGCCCCTTTACATCAGGTGTCCCCATCACAGCACCCCTTTACATCAGGTGTCCCCAACACAGCACCTCTTTACATCAGGTGTCCCCATCACAGTGCTCCTTTACATCAGGTGTCCCCATCACAGTGCTCCTTTACATCAGGTGTCCCCATCACAGCACCCCTTTACATCAGGTGTCCCCAACACAGCACCTCTTTACATCAGGTGTCCCCATCACAGCGCACCTTTACATCAGGTGTCCCCAACACAGCACCTCTTTACATCAGGTGTCGCCATCACAGTGCCCCTTTACATCAGGTATCCCCATCACAGCACCCCTTTACATCAGGTGTCCCCATCACAGCACCCCATTACATCAGGTGTCCCCAACACAGCACCTCTTTACATCAGGTGTTCCCATCACAGTGCCCCTTTACACCAGGTGTCCCCATCACAGCACCTCTTTACATCAGGTATTCCCCATCACGGTGCCCCCTTACATCAGGTGTCCCCATCACGGTGCCCCCTTACATCAGGTGTCCCCATTACAGTGCCCCCTTACATCAGGTGTCCCCATCACAGTGCCCCTTTACATCAGGTGTCCCCAACACAGCACCCCTTTACATCAGGTATCCCCATCACAGTGCCCAATTACTTCAGGCATTCCCCATCAAAGTGCCACTTTACATCAGATGTCCCCATCACAGCGCCCCTTTACATCAGATGTCCCCATCACAGCGCATCTTCACATCAGGTGTCCCCATCACAGTGCTTTTTTAAATCAGGTGTCACCATCACAGTGCCCCTTTACATCAGGTGCCCCCATCACAGCACCCCTTTGTATCAAGCATTCCCGTCAGAGTGCCTCCTTACAGCAGATGTGCCCATCAGAGTCCCCCTTAACATAAAATGTGCCCATCAGTGTGCACATAAGCATAAAATAAGGGTCACGCTGATGGGCACCTCTAAGGTTAAGGGGCACTCTGATGGGCACATTTAAATTTAAGGGGCACTCTGATGCACAGATTTAAATTTTAGGGGCACTCTGATGGACACATTTTATTTTAAGGGGCATGCTGATGGGTATATTTTTAATGAGCATGCCAGATAGGCACATTTTATGTGAAGGGGCACTCTGATGGGCACATTTTAATTTAAGGGGCACCATGATGCACACATTTTTTATTTAAGGGGCACTCTGATGGCCACATTTTATTTTAAGGGGCACGCTGATGGCTATATTTGTATGTCCATGTCTGATAGGCACATTTTATGTTAAGGGGAACTCTGATGGGCACAACAAAATGTGTCCATCAAATATGCCCATCAGTGTGCACATTAAAAATATACCCATCAGCGTGCCCCTTAAAGTAAAATGTGTCCATCAGAGTGCCCCTTGAATTAAAAATGTGTGCATCAGAGTGTCCCTTAAATTAAAATGTGCCCATCAGAGTGTGCCTTAACAGAAAAAAGGTGTCCATCAGCGTGACCTTTAAAAAAAATGTGCCCATATGCCCAGCGCGTGCACAATACATGTTGCCACGCCCACATACAGTGCAGAAAATAAGTATTTGAACACCCTGCTATTTTGCAAGTTCTCCCACTTGGAAATCATGGAGGGGTCTGAAATTGTCATCGTAGGTGCATGTCCACTGTGAGAGACATAATCCCCCCCAAAAATTCCAGAAATCACAATTTATGAATTTTTAACTATTTATTTGTATGATACAGCTGCAAAGAAGTATTTGAACACCTGTCTATCAGCTAGAATTCTGACCCTCAAAGACCTGTTAGTCTGCCTTTAAAAGGTCCACCTCCACTCCATTTATTATCCTAAATTAGATGCACCTGTTTGAGGTCATTAGCTGCATAAAGACACCTGTCCACCCCATACAATCAGTAAGAATCCAACTACTAACATGGCCAAGACCAAACAGCTGTCCAAAGACACTAGAGACAAAATTGTACACCTCCACAAGGCTGGAAAGGGCTACGGGGAAATTGCCAAGCAGCTTGGTGAAAAAAGGTCCACTGTTGGAGCAATCATTAGAAAATGGAAGAAGCTAAACATGACTGTCAATCTCCCTCGGACTGGGGCTCCATGCAAAATCTCACCTCGTGGGGTCTCAATGATCCTAAGAAAGGTGAGAAATCAGCCCAGGACTACACGAGAGGAGCTGGTCAATGACCTGAAAAGAGTTGGGACCACCGTTTCCAAGGTTACTATTGGTTATACACTAAGACGTCATGGTTTGAAATCATGCATGGCACGGAAGGTTCCCCTGCTTAAACCAGCACATGTCAAGGCCCGTCTTAAGTTTGCCAATGACCATTTGGATGATCCAGAGGAGTCATGGGAGAAAGTCATGTGGTCACATGAGACCAAAATAGAACTTTTTGGTCATAATTCCACTAACCGTGTTTGGAGGAAGAACAATGATGAGTACCATCCCAAGAACACCATCCCTACTGTGAAGCATGGGGGTGGTAGCATCATGCTTTGGGGGTGTTTTTCTGCACATGGGACAGGGCGACTGCACTGTATTAAGGAGAGGATGACCGTGGCCATGTATTGCGTGATTTTGGGCAACAACCTCCTTCCCTCAGTTAGAGCTTTGAAGATGGGTCGAGGCTGGGTCTTCCAACATGACAATGACCCGAAGCACACAGCCAGGATAACCAAGGAGTGGCTCTGTAAGAAGCATATCAAGGTTCTGGCGTGGCCTAGCCAGTCTCCAGACCTAAACCCAATAGAGAATCTTTGGAGGGAGCTCAAACTCCGTGTTTCTCAGCGACAGCCCAGAAACCTGACTGATCTAGAGAAGATCTGTGTGGAGGAGTGGGCCAAAATCCCTCCTCCAGTGTGTGCAAACCTGGTGAAAAACTACAAGAAACGTTTGACCTCTGTAATTGCAAACAAAGGCTACTGTACCAAATATTAACATTGATTTTCTCAGGTGTTCAAATACTTATTTGCAGCTGTATCATACAAAAAAAATAGTTAAAAAAATCATACATTGTGATTTCTGGATTTTTTTTTTTTTGATTATGTCTCTCACAGTGGACATGCACCTACAATGACAATTTCAGACCCCTCCATGATTTCCAAGTGGGAGAACTTGCAAAATAGCAGGGTGTTCAAATACTTATTTTCCGCACTGTACCTTGAATTTTGGAGGGCAGGATATGGAGACCCGGGAACCACGAACACCGGCCTATTTGCAAAAAGAGCCACTTCGGGAACAGCGGGAACCGCAAGAACAGGGGGCGTGGCATGCACACTCGCCAGGAGAGCAGGCCTCAAATCAGGGGACAGCGAGCAGCATGGGAGACGGGCGCGCACGTGACGTCACGTCCCACCCCTACTCGCGGCCTGCCAGTGATTTTAAGCGTCACTGGTTGCTAGGGAACCCCGCGGAACATCGCGGTCCCAGCAAACCAACTGCTACCACTTCTGGCAGCCTGGCGGTACGGGCAGAGGCATCACTGGGGCTCGACTCGGACCGCGGGCCGCCATTTAGTGACGGCCGACCTACAGTTACAGAATCATTTTAAATTCCAACAATATGTTTCACAACACTACTCAGCAGTACTGCAAAGGGTATACTCATTCTGCATGCTACAATCAACAATGGTCGGGCCTTTCTAAGATAGCTCCATGAAAATGTTTAGGCCTTCTTCTCTGGGTGC
The DNA here is from genome assembly GCA_029574335.1 of Rana kukunoris. NCBI lineage: Eukaryota > Metazoa > Chordata > Amphibia > Anura > Ranidae > Rana > Rana kukunoris. The sequence continues at coordinate 120,385,293 of CM056055.1, read as the reverse complement.
AGCAACAGGAGTGAGACTTTTCTGCAAGGCAGAGGGCAGTGACTCTAAGGCCGCGTACACACGAGGAGACATGTCCGCTGAAACTGGTCCGCAGACAGGTTTCCAGCGGACAAAAGTTTCTAAGCATGCTTAGAAACTTGTCCGCTGGAAACCTGTCCATCGGACATGTCCGATGGTTAGTACGCCCAATTGATTCGACGCATGGGTGGAAGCATTGAACTTCCTTGTTTGAGCACGTCGGTGTGTTATACGTCACCGCGTTCTCTGTCCGCGGGGATTTTGGTCTGATGGTGTGTACACACATCAGACCAAAATATCCCTGGAGACATGTCCGATGAAAACGGTCCGTCGGACCTGTCTCATCGGACATGTCTCCTCATGTGTACAGGGCCTTAGGCCTCGTAAACACCGCTATTTTCCTCAGCAAAATCCATCAAGAAAAATGCTGGCAAAGCATTTTTGCCAAGGAAAATGGTTGTGTGTATGTTTTTCGTAGAGAAAACTGTCGTGAATCTCGAAAAAAATAAAGTTCTCTTTTTTCTCCTTGGGAGTCTCAATTTCCTTGTCGTGTTTCTCGTCGGGCTGGTTTACGATGAGAAACACGTTTGTGTATGATTAAAAACCTGCGCATGCTCAGAATAAAGTATGAGACGGGTAAAAGTAGCGTTCGTAATGCAGAGAGCACATTCGTTACGCTGTAACAGACTGAAAAGCGCAAATCGTCTTTCACCAAACTTTTACTTAACATGCGGTAACATGAGATTAACAAAAACAGCCCCAAGGGTGGCGCCAATGGAATCGAACTTCCCCTTTATAGTGCCGTCGTACGTGTTGTACGTCACTGCGTTTGAGAACGACGAGATTTTGTCTTGACAGTGTGTATGCAAGGAAAGCTTGACAAGATTCTCGTCAAGCCTGACAAGAACCTCGTCGAAGAAAACGTTTCTTTTACGACGAGATTCTGGGTCGTGTGTACGAGGCCTTACGCCTAGAATACTCAAACAATACAATATAGCCATGAATTATTTAACCTGCCAGAATCTACCCAAAATTATATCTATTTTAGGTGATATGGCATTTTAACCTTTGTGCTCACAATATAAAATCAAAGAATGTTCTAAAGTAAGCATAATCCACAACAAAAAAGCAGTAAAACTGAAGGGAAATCATGAATGCCAACCCAATTTGCCAGAGTTTACTGACAGATAAGCGCTACCTGTCTGCCTTACGAGTGTAAAATTCATTTCACGTCCTCCCCTAAAGAACCATTATTTTATTCATGAGGTTTGTTTTCCTCTGTATGCAAGTGCATTTATTTGGTTCTAAAAAATAGTCTGAATTTGAGATACTGCACATTCAATGAGGATCATAAAAGATAAGACCACAAAAGTGTATTTTAAGCTGAGAAATCATACTAGATATTTTTTATTATTGTTGAAGGAATATTATATTGATGTAGACTTCTGTGGAAAAAAAATGAAAACAGGGATCAAAGGTGGTCAAGGCCTCAAAGGGACCACTAGACTTAAAAGACAAGATTATACAATAAAAAGCATCTAAATGCAGTGGGTACAAAAAGTATTCAGACCCCCTTAAATTTTTCACTCTTTGCTATATTGCAGCTATTTGCTAAAATCATTTAAGTTCATTTTTTTCCTCATTAATGTACACACAGCACCCCATATTGACAGAAAAACACAGAATTGTTGACATTTTTGCAGATTTATTAGAAAAGAAAAAATGAAATATCGCATGGTCTTAAAGCGGTATTTCACCCTAAACATAAGATCTCCCATGCGATCCAGCATACTGGCGTCAGCGCCAGTATGCTGTTTTTTTTTTTTTTTAATAGCACACTTAGGCGGCGTACACACGATCGGATATATCCGATGAAAACGGTCCGCGGACCATTTCCATCGGATATGTCCGATCGGGAGTTTGATCCGATGGCGTGTACACACCATCGGATCAAATTCCCCGCCGCCGGACGGCGCGGTGACGTAGTGGTGACGCGGCGGTGACGTTGACGCCGCCACGTCACCGCCACGTCACCGCACCAGGAAGTAAAACACTTCCGCGCATGCGCCGAATCCATTCGGCAGCGGCGCGGCGGCGGTGGGAGCCGACATGTCTGCTGGTAAGTGTACTAACCAGCAGACATGTCGGGCGGACAGATTCCCACCGGATAGATTTCAAAGCATGCTTTGAAATCTGTCGGGTGGAGAAATCTGTCCGCTAGCCCATACACACGAGCGGAGATGTCTGCTGAAACGGTCCATCGGACCGTTTTCAGCGGACATATCCCCTCGTGTGTACGCGGCCTTACTGTATTATTGTGGAATTCCTTTTCTGTCCCCCGTGGTGGACGGCGCCAGTATAGCGCGTCACATCTTCCTAAAATACCCGATATGGACTCGGGTAATCTCGGCGAAAATGCGGCGCCTGTGCACAGACCTAGGAGCTGACTGCGCAGGCGCCGTATTTCTCCGAGTCCTACGGCTATGGCGCGTCACGCCCTCCGAAATAGGACTCGGAGAAATACGGCGCCTGCGCAGTCAGCTCCTAGGTCTGTGCGCAGGCGCCGCATTTTCGCCGAGATTACCCGAGTCCATATCGGGTATTTTAGGAAGATGTGACGCGCTATACTACAGCCGTCCACCGCGGGGGACAAAAAAGGAATTCCACAATAATACAGTAAGTGTGCTATTAAAAAAAAAAAAACCCAGCATACTGGCGCTGACGCCAGTATGCTGGATCGCATGGGAGATCTTATATTTAGGGTGAACCTCCGCTTTAAGTATTCAAACCCTTTGCTCAGTATTTAGTAGAAGCACCCTTTTGATCTAATAAAGCCAAGAGTCTTTTTGGGAAAGATGCTACAAGTTTTTCACACCTGGATTTGGGGATCCTCGGCAGATCCTCTCCAGTTCTGTCAGGTTGGATGGTAAATGTTGGTGAACAGCCAGCCAGCTGAAAAACACCCCCACAGCATGATGCTTCTACCACCATGCTTCACTGTTGGGACTGTATTGGACAGTTATAGCGATTATGTATGGTATTATCCAAATCAGGGACAACCAAGAATACTGGATTTATAACCTAGCTAAATTTGTCACGGTCACTTATCTTTCCCATTCCAGTGCTGGCACCTCCTCTATCATCAGTGGCGGCAGGCACTTCCTGGTTCACCCTGAGCTTTGCAGCCACCTCACACGATGCGTAATATGATGCTGTGCTGTCCTTGCTTGAGCATAGAATGCATATTTCTCCTTTTGAGCTACCAAAGCATTTTGCCTGTATATCTGACACCTGCAGCTTAGCTCCGCACCAACCACAGTCTTCCAGATACCTCTGCTCTTTTATTGCCTCTGCTGCCCTCTCATCCCCAGTGTACACCTATGACATCCACATTCTGCTGCATCTTCACTGCACTTGTGACCCCCGCTGCAGTTCTGCAACATCCACCGACTCTGCCACATCTCCCTGCTGGCTTGCCAAATCCAGTCATTCATCTCTGCTGCACCTCAGATTTTTGCTGCACCCCAATTGAATCCACAGTCTGCAGCATCTTTGCTTAAACCACTGTCTCCTTTGGGCCTCCATAGTCTCTGCCTAATTTTTGTTGAACCCCAGCAGCATCCACAGTGCATACTGCACCACAGCCTCCATGGCTCTGAAGCCTCTGCAGCACCCACAGTCTCAGCCTGCACTGCTCTTGTGGGTGTCCTCTACACCATTTCAGCACCCGCAGTTTCAGCACGTTTATTCTGAACATTAGCTGTACCTTCTTGGCACCCACAGCCCCCACATTCTCCACTGCTTTCAGCTGCCAAGTGAATATCACTTAACAGTTTCTTGTCATCTGACGCTTACCCTCCTTTGAACCTTTGTCTACCTGTTGAGTAACCTGGGGGTACAGTGCCTGCCGCCGAGAATGTGTTTTTAGCACGCCAGCATCGCGCTGAATCTCGGCGACAGGCTGCCGATATCTCGCACTCGCTGGAATAGTAAAAGCACATTCCAGCGAGTGCGTCATAGAAGCGACGGGGATCCGACGCGGATTCCCGCCAATTCTACACGTGGGCGGAGTTTGTTATGAATCCTGAAGGAGAAATCCCCGCCGGATTTTTAAAGAAAAATCCGGCATGGGTTCCCCCCTCAGGAGCATAACGGGCCCTTAGGTCTGTTATGGGTTGTAAGGAGACCCCCCTACGCCGAAAAAACGGCGTGGGGGTCCCCCCACAATCCATAACAGACCCGTATCCAAAGCACGCCGGCCGGTCAGGAAGGAAGTGGGGGCGAGCGAGCGCCCCCCCCCCCTCCTGAGCCGTACCGGGCAGCATGGTCTCAACATGGGGGGGTTAGGTGCTCTGGGGCAGGGGGCGCACTGCGGCCCCCCACCCCAGAGCACCCTGTCCCCATGTTGATGAGGACAGGGCCCCTTCCCGACAACCCTGGACGTTGGTTGTCGGGGTATGCGGGCGGGAGGCTTATCGGAATCTGGAAGCCCCCTTTAATAAGGGGGCCCCCAGATACCGGCCCCCCACCCTAAGTGAATGAGTATGGGGTACATTGTACCCCTACCCATTCACCTGCAAGAAAAGTTTAAACACAAATAAACCACACAGTGTATTGAAATATTTTATTAGTTGGCCGCCGGGGGGGGTGTGTATGATCGCTTTTATAAAAGCGCCCCCCTCCGGCGGGCTTCTGCGGGGGGGTGGGTGCCGCTGTTCTTCACCGCCGTCTGGTTCTCTTCTGCCGCCGGGGGGGGCGCTTTGATAAAAGCGCCCACCACCCGGCGGGCTTCCTTCGACATCTTCGGCGGCGGGGGGGTCTTCTCCCACTCTCCGGGGTCTTCTCCCGCTCTCCGGGGTCTTCTCCGGCTCTCCGGGGGTCTTCTACCGCTCTCCGGGGGTCTTCTCCGCTCTCCGGGGGTCTTCTTCTTCTTCAGGACTCGCCGCCGCTATCTTTGTGTGTTAGCTCAATTACTGGCGGCGGCGAGTCCCCTCTTCTGTGACTTCATCTTCTCTTCTTCTTCTCCAGATGTTGACGCAACGCTTCCTTCCGCTGTTATGCCGGGCGCGCGGCTCGCAGCGAGTTATATAGGCCTGTCTTGTGACGTCGCAGTCCCATCATGCTCCGGTAGGTACCACGTGCTACCTACCGGAGCATGATGGGACTGCGACGTCACAAGACAGGCCTATATAACTCGCTGCGAGCCGCGCGCCCGGCATAACAACGGAAGGAAGAGTCGCGTCAACATCTGGAGAACAGAAGAAGAAGACGACGTCACAGAGGAGGGGGCTCGCCGCCGCTAGTAATTGAGCTAACACACAAAGTTAGCGGCGGCGAGTCCTGAAGAAGAAGAAGACCCCCGGAGAGCGGAGAAGACCCCCGGAGAGCGGAGAAGACCCCCGGAGAGCAGGAGATGACCCCGGAGAGTGGGAGAAGACCCCCCAGCCGCCGAAGACGTCGAAAGAAGCCCGCCGGGTGGTGGGCGCTTTTATCAAAGCGCCCCCCCCGGCGGCAGGAGAGAACCAGGCGGCGGCACCCACCCCCCACAGAAGCCCGCCGGAGGGGGGCGCTTTTATAAAAGCGATCATACACACCCCCCCCCCGGCGGCCAACTAATAAAATATTTCAATACCCTGTATGGTTTATTTGTGTTTACACTTTTTATTTGCAGGTGAATGGGTAGGGGTACAATGTACCCCATACTCATTCACTTAGGGTGGGGGGCCGGTATCTGGGGGCCCCCTTATTAAAGGGGGCTTCCAGATTCGGATAAGCCTCCCGCCCGCATACCCCGACAACCAACGGCCAGGGTTGTCGGGAAGGGGCCCTGTCCTCATCAACATGGGGACAGGGTGCTCTGGGGTGGGGGGCCGCAGTGCGCCCCCTGCCCCAGAGCACCTAACCCCCCCATGTTGAGGGCATGCTGCCCGGTACGGCTCAGGAGGGGGGGGGGGGCGCTCGCTCGCCCCCACTCCCTTCCTGACCGGCCGGCCGGCGTGCTTTGGATACGGGTCTGTTATGGATTGTGGGGGGGACCCCCACGCCGTTTTTTCGGCGTAGGGGGTCTCCTTACAACCCATAACAGACCTAAGGGCCCGTTATGCTCCTGAGGGGGGAACCCATGCCGGATTTTTCTTTAAAAATCCGGCGGGGATTTCTCCTTCAGGATTCATAACAAACTCCGCCCACGTGTAGAATTGGCGGGAATCCGCGTCGGATCCCCGTCGCTTCTATGACGGCTTTGTCTCCATCGCGGCAAGCCAGCTCGGCGCTGGCTCCCGCGATGGGGCTCGTAGGTGGTCAATCTCGCCGAGAAAGGGAGCGAGATTGACACAATATCCCAGTCACCTACTGTAGCATGCAACCAAACCCAAACTCCTCTTAGGGAGTCCTTGGCAGAACACCAGTTGTCTCCTAGACTCCAGTTATAGGGAAAGCAACCACACTGAGCATCAGAGTCTACGTTTCATCACAAACTTGTACTGTACTATATCAAGGTTGGCTACATTAAACAGGATCATCCACAATGATTTAGACTCATTTATTTTCATACATTTACTACACACAATAAATTATATCTTAATCTTTGTCCACATTTATATTGTTACTTTCAATATTTATCTACTGTAAATTAGCAAAACATACTGCAATATTTCAATTTCAATTAGGTCATCCACATAGATTTAAGCACATTTATTTTTATACTGTACATGCAAAATTACGACACAGATTAATTTATACGTTCATCTTTGTCCACATTTATATTACAACTTTCAATATTTATCTATTGTAAATTAAAAGATACAGCTTTATTTTATTAGGATTGGAATGCATACTGTAAATCTTACAAGACTGCATCAAAGCAAGCATTGAATAGCAGTAGTTAAACATATGTGTGTGTGTGTCCATATGTGTCAAAGTAGGCTTGACGGTTTCTGTAAAGAGGGGCTACTGATGATGATGATGACGATGATGATGTCCCTATTTTCAGGCACATAATATGCACCTTATTTGATTGTTTTTGGGGCCATAATTATTTCTCAGTTATTCAAGTTAACATTCACGTCCTTTAAAGGTATTGCATTTTTAAGTATGTGATACTGGTGACTGGCATCCTAATCTATCTACACCTGCAAGGCTAACTATACTTTTAAGCAGGTAAAGCAGAAGTAAATCCATCAATTTAACAGTTTTCCCAAAACACTTAAATTACAGGAATGTCATGAATGATAGCTCTCACAGTTGCTTGTGCTCTCAACCAAACTGTTAAACCATCAAATGGCTGGTGTAATAACTGTACATCACAATGACATGGCCTCTCACCCCTACATGCTATTAAATACATTTAGTGCAGACCGTAGATCAACAGATGACTTGGTTTACCGTATATACTCGAGTATAAGCTGACTTTTTCAGCACATCTTTTGATGCTAAAAAGGCTCCCCTCGGCTTATACTCGGGTATCCCTGTGTCATGCTGCAGTTGGCGACCGTCCATTGTAACAACGACCCACCTCCTCCTCGTCCGTGATCGAGCATCCCTGTGTCATGCTGCAGTCGGCGGCCGTCCATTATAACAAAGCCCTGCCTCCTCCTCATCCGTGATAGACGGAACACTGAACACTGATACAATGCTGGGATCAGTGTTCTGCCTATAACGGATGAGGAGGAGGCGGGACTTTGTTACAATGAACGGTCGATGACTGCAGCGTGACACAGGGATTCTCGATCACGGACAATCAGGAGGAGCTTTGTTACAATGGACGGCCGCCGACTGCAGCATGACAGCGGGAGATTAAAGGTAAATGAGTGAGGGAACAGTGAGGCTGCAGATGGATACAGTGAGGCTGCACATGGGCACAGTGAGGCTGCAGATGGACACCGTGAGGCACAGTAAAGTTGCAAATAGGCACAGTGAAGCTGCAAATGGGCACAGTGAGGCTGCAACTGGGCATTGTTGGCCCGCTTTTCCACTTACGGTAGCTGCGGCATTTCATTTATACTCAATGCGTTTTTCCGGATTTGTGTGGTAAAGTTAGGTGCCTCAGCCTATATTCGGGTTGGCTTTTACTCGAGTATATGCGGTAGTTTTTAAATAAATAGAGAGACAATCTAATGTCTATGGGGCATCAGCAGACTCTGCCACTGTCATTCAAGTCTCACTGAAGATAGAAGTGAACAACTGCTTTAATGAAAGCTCTGGTAGGTCAGCAAAAGAGGTGTTTGGGAACTTTTCCTGCCTCTTCCCATAGCGTCTCACAATTTGACCATTCATGTTTATGGACCTGAAGGTCATAATAATACAGCAGCTCTAATACCTTGTAAAATAACACACGACGTACAATCTATTCAAAAACTTACAGGGCCATTGCAAACTGTTCCAGCAGTCTCTTTTTCAAGTCTCTGGTCTTACAATAAAATTCAAAGCCATTTTGCCCTTGGATATGTGTAAGATAAAAACCATAAGACCACTGCAAAAAAAGGTGTAGAATATACATTTCAAATGTCTGACAATTATAGGATCAACTGATATTACAAATACAGGAAAACAAAAATCAATTAAAAAAAATAGGATCCTAAAAGGAAAATAATGAGAGACATTTACTAAAACTGGAACACTCAGAATCTGGTGCAGCTGTGCATGGTCATCAATGAGCTTCTAACTTCAGATTGTTCAATTAAGCTTTAAAAATAAAACCTGGAAGCCAATCTGTTACTATTCAGAGCTGCACCAGATTTTGCATGGTCCGGTTTTAGTAAATCCTCCCCCAATATGTTTAGAAAGATAAACCATAATAATGTGGGCACAGTATAAACTTTTCACACCGCTATAATAATATCACCCCTTGTATAAAAATGTACCCTTCATTTATCATTCCTGCAGCAGGTTCTTGGACATACAGAAATCCCCAAGAAACCTGTAAAAAGGTGGTATTAACCTCCCTGGCAGTATGATTATTTCAGATTTTTGGTGCTGAAAGCAGTACCATTATTTTGCATGGAAATTTGTCGTTTTAAATTGTAGGCCTGTAATTCATAGGAATAACTCACTTAAATCTGTCCAAACAAGAGTCTAGTAGACATCTCGGGTATGATAAAGTTTGAAACACAAAATCATAAATTAGAATATAATAAATAACTATGAATAATTATAACAAATATTAATGTAATTATAATAAAAATTCATTAATAATGTAATCAAATCAAAAACACTGAAATTTGCTCAGTTGCAGAATTGTCGTTGTCATTACTTTCAATGTTTGATGAAGAATTTCCCCACAAATCGCTATTGCTCAATTCTGCAAGTGATTCTAATTTATTAACACTATTTTCTAGCTGGTCTAAAACCACTTTTGATGTAAAGGGACACTTTTTGGTTGCTATGGACAATCTCCAGTTTCCAGGCAGAAAGAACAGTTTTTATAATATAAAACTGCATGCAGGACACGGGACAGACCACTAGGGACAAAGGGGGTGTGTAATTATTTGATACAGTACTGTAATCTATAAGATTACAGTATACTGTATCTATACTGTGTTTTAAAAAAATTTAATTTGTCGCCGAACTCCACCTCCGTGCGTCGACGCCGCTCGGGAACGGAGCTCAGCACTCGGCAGTCACCAGTGTGTGAATCGAGTAAGATGACAGCTCCCACACACAGCAGGGAGACATCGCAGGATCCAGAGTCTGGCTCGGGTAAGTAACTTCCCCTGTATCCTGCAATGCAGTCCCGAGTCTGGCTCGGGGTTACCGCTTTTGGTATGAAAAGTTCACCCCGAGCCACACTCGGGAATACCGCCAGGGAGGTTAATGTGGAGTGTCCTTTCATAATTGGCTCCACCTGCACACCTGCATTTATCATTCCCAGAGATCTGTAAATGAATAAACCACTAGTCCTGTCTGCAACTGCAGACAATCTTGTAGCTTTCAATTGAACACAAGTGGGATGATCACTAGTGGTAGTCCAGTTTAGGTTTTAGTTTTTCAAGTAACACTTCTTCTCAATCTCCAACTGAAAGAGTCTGGTGGAGCCTGGCATTGCACTTGTTGATCATGGTGGCTTATTTGTAAAAAAATTAAATAAATGCACATTTTTTCCTGTAAATATATGGCCATTTATTATTATTTTTTTGCATAAGGTAAACCTAGCTTTGAAATGCTAACGAAAAATGCTATGCCAACTGGCTTACATTGATGGATCAAATAACATAAACTCAGAGTGCACTGGCATCATGAAACTTGTTAAACCACTTTAATCTAAAAAAAAAAATACCATGTGCTGTGTGTTTGTAAAACACACATTATCTGTGGAGACAACATTGTCCAACAATGCTAGCTTTGTTGGAGCAACAAGGACCCAAAGGTCATAAAGTATATCATTGTAGAATGCATTGTGGTAGAAATTTTTTACCACGTTTTACTGTATGGTACCCACAACACATGGATATAAATACAGCCTCAAAAAATAAGTAAAACTGACAAAAACATTATAGTTCCCAATAAAGATAACCCACAGACATTTACTTGTAATTGGCACAAATTAGCTGGTATTCTAATACCTTATCTTGACATATACTGTATGTTCTTTCCATTTTTAAACAACCTTCCCCCTTTTCCATGAGTTACACGGCTCTTCTGCCAACAAAAAATATGTTTCCAGAGAAATTCATTTTAAGCCCAATATCTTGTGCTATGTTCTCATCCCTTCCATAATGTACCTTTCTGTTCTCCTTGTCAGTAGTTGGATTATTGGTTACTTTGTACTTTTGAAGATCAATTATGTCCTTCATTTCATAGTTGTCCCCTCTTCTTTTGCACACAATAACGGCCAAATCAAACAGGAATATATACCTTTAAAAGAATATAAAAATTCACACATCAGCATTATGTGGATTCAATACTCAGAAAATTACATTGATTTTACCAAGCCATTTGCTTCCTCTTTAGGGGGTGACCGTGTGACCCAGTAAACATGTCACCGGTCACTTTATCCCCATGTGGGCCTGACCTTGTAGCTTAGTAAACATATCACTGTGACTGAGTTGCTGTATTCAATACGCACACCAAGCAAACATGTCATTGATGTTAGCCATATCAGTTAGTCATTAAGGTATAACTGTCAGTGGGTCAAAATATTCCTAATTTTAACTAACCTTTGACCATGTAATCATATTAAATTGCTTTTTGTTAAAGGAACAAGGCATTCACATAAATGATCTTTTACCTGTCCTGCTTTGTGCGTTTATCCAGTGTGCTAAACTTTATCTCGCAGTCCACCTTCGGTCTTCCGTACTGTATTAAGGGCTGATTCTATAGATAAAAGTACATATGTCAATAAAATAAAATGTAAATAATATACTCAGAATGGCACAGGTGCTGAATTGTCCAACAGAAAGAAAAAAAAAGTATGGAATATGTATAGTATACAATCTTGGCAATGCAATTTGGAGACTTAATACAGATTTTTGGTAAACAAGTTGTGTATGATATGGCAATGCTGGTCACCTCCAATTCATGCCTCGTACACACGACTAGTTTTCCCAGCAGGAAAACTGCCATAAGAGCTTTTAGCCGGGAAACCCTGGCGTGTGTATGCTGCATGGCTGTTTTCTCGACAGGAAAACTGCGGGGAAAAAAAGAGAACTTGTTTTCTTTTTTCCCGCCGGGATTCCTGGCTGACTTTTTCCTGTTGGGAAAACCAGTCATGTGTATGCTTTTCCAAGGGGAAAAAACGTGGAATTCCGCTGGGAAAAACGTTGTTTTTTTTCCTGCCGAGAAAAACGGTTGTGTGTACAGGGCATCACTCTTTCTAAATCCTCTGCTGTAGAAACTCTATACACCAATTATCAGCACTATGATCTTGACTCGGATCTAACAGCTCTTGGTGCACATAGTTTCAACATCCAATAAGGCAAGGAATGTCTTGCAGAGGTTAATTATTCGTCAGGCAAAGGGTTAAGCCTGGTACACACTATTAGTTTGGAGCAATCCAATGTAAGGTTTATGTCCGGCGTAAAGTTATTCCCCATATTGAAGGTGCAACTCATGCAAAGGTATGGACCAGGAAACGAACGCCGTCAAATTTTACGTAGTACGTGAATAGGGCTGGGTGTAGGTTACATTCACATCGTAGGCAGTGATTCGACGTATCTTAGCCAGTTGTTTCAACGTGATTGTGAGCATGCGCACTGGGATGCGTCAAAGGTACGACGCATGCGCAGTTCATTTTAAGTACTTTTCTGAAGCTCAGCCCATCATTTGCATGGGGTCACGCTTCATTTAAATGGACCACGCCCACTTCCACCTACTTTGACTTACACTGCCTTACGCCTACGAATATACGCTATGCCAGCGCAAAGTTGGGAGCATTTGCTTTGTGAATAACATGCTTCCCTCTCTGCGTTGCGCAGGCGACGCGTAAAGAAGATACGCTACGCCGTCATATATATGCACCGAGGTATGTGAATCCGGGCCTATAACTTTTGTGCAAACCAATCAATATACACCTATTGCGATAGAATATAGATCAGCCTAAACTGATGAATAAATAATTTTCTTTATATTTTTTTTTCTATATGTATTATAGCAGAAAGTAAAGAAATATATATATTTTTTAAATTGTTGTGTTTTTTTGTTTATAGCGCAAAAAATAAAAAAAGGCAAAGCTCTATTTGTGGGTAAAAAGGGAAGTCAATTTTGTTTGGGTACAGCTTTACAATTTTCAATTTAAGCGGCGCAGTGCTATATCGCAAAAAATGGCCTGGTCATTAAGGGGGCAAATCCAGAGGAATTACCACTAGAAATTACAAATAATGTTTTAACGCATGAAGCACTGGGTCCTGTTTGGGTCTGTGTTGTTGTTAGGAGATAATAGCATATTATGACCACAGAACAATCGTTTCTCTGGTCACTGGTGCATCAGGTCAATCACCCGATCTCAACCCAATTGAGCATGCATTTCACTTGCTGAAGGCAAAACTAAAAGCAGAAAGACCCACAAAGAACAACTGAAGACAGCTGAAGTTAGAGCCTGGCAAAGCATAAGAAGGAGGAAACCCAGCCTTTGGTAATGTCCATGGGCTCCAGACTTCAGGCAGCCATTGCCAGGAAAGGATTATCAACAAAATATTAAAAATTAACATTTCATTTCTGATTATATTCATTTGTCAAATTAATTAATTAATTAATTTGCATTGTTTCGTTTTAATTTTATTCTGGTGCCATAAAGAGCCAAAAGTATGAAAATTGTGCCTGTGTCCAAATATATATGGACCTAACTGTATATAAACCCAACATTTCATATTCCCGATATGTGTCTGCTGTACCATGTACTTGTATGAAAAAGTATCCTGTTTTCTAAGTATTGCTTCCTTTGTGTGAAATCCCTAGTGTTCCTGCCAGTCCCTCTACTTTCCTAATAAAAAAACACTAAGCCGGAGAACACATCATGGTCAGTATGTTCTTTAGTTGTGCTGGGAAGTCAGTGTGCTCTGCTCCAATGATCAGACTTCTGCTGACACCCCCCTGCACTGTCATTCCTTGGGAAGTTCAGTGTACTCCTGTTTCTCTTCCCTGTGCTCCTTAACTAGCTGAAAACAGATTATGTGATAAAAAAATATATATATATATATATATATCTATATATATATATATAGATATATATATATAGATATATATATATATAGATATATAGATATATATATCTATATATATATATATATAGATATATATATATATATATATATATAGATATATATATATATATATATATATATATATATATATGTATATATAAAAGGGGGTATATATAATGATTTTTATATCCATACACAAATGTTTTGCATTTCATTTATATTTTAAATTGAATAGGTTGTTTTACAATGTGAGGGTTTACATATTCTTTAATGCCAAATTCCCATCAGAGGCCAGACAGAACAGGTGGAGAAGAGAAATCTTCTTTTTGTGAAGGCAGCTTCCTTACAGGCAGGCATAATTTAAAAGCATAAATGGAAGCAGGAAGGTATGGACAGCCGCACTCCGGTAAATGTAAAAAACAATAAAAGCCTTTAATCCAGTAAAAAAACACTACAAAAACAGAAGAACAGCAAATGGTGGGATGATATAGCTAACGCGTTTCACATTGTTATGCAATGCTTAGTCATAGCTAAAAAACAACATGAAAAACAATCTCATTTGTAAGTATTCCAAAAAAAGTCATGTGACAAATCCAGTCTGTGATTGGTCCCAAGAAGGTTGAATGTCTAAAGCCTCGTACACATGACCAGTTTTCCCATCGGGAAAACTGCCAGGAGAGCTTTTGGCCGGGAAAACCGGACGTGTGTATGCTTCCTCGCAGTTTTCCCTTCAGGAAAACAGATGGGAATTGGGATTTTGGGTGGCTTTTTTCCTGACAGATTTACTAATAGTCAGCCATTCACCTCTGCAGCCAAGGGTTCGGATCCCAGTCTTGGCTATATGTGAATTGAGTTTGGTGGTCTCAGCCCAGCTCCCGGTGGGTGTGCTATGCAAGGTAAGCCTGTGCTTAGTACGCCCCCCCCCCCCCCCCCAAAAAACCACCACACTTGCACGCACACGAAATTGGTTTAACACGCACGCACTTTGGCCATGCGGTCTCCTAAAAAAGACGAAGGACCTACGGGGCTGGCTGAGCGGGCTAGGCCCCTCACTTCCTCATAGGGAGAGTCCCTCTGCCCCGTTGGGGTCCTGTTGGGCCCCCAAGCGGAGCAGGTAGGGCGGGGTGGGGGGGGGTCCTCCCTCACACCCGCCATTGCCACCGGGGGCATGGAGAAGGATGGCAAATTGCCTCTGGGGGGAGGGTCTGCCTACTCCCAACTCCTGCAGTCCGGCTCCTCTCTCGAGTTCACGCACAAAAATACACTTAAAAAAAAAAAAAAAAGATTTACTAATACTCTATAGGAAACACTGCGAGGCAGTGCACATGGAGCATACACACGGCCGGGATTCCCGGCCAAATCTCCATGGCAATTTTCCTGCCGGGTACTCAGCTTTCCCCTCGGTTTTCACGGCAGACTTTTTTGTGTACAGGGCATCAGACATTCAACAATATTTTCAGCAGTTTTTATACTAATGCCCAGTGACAATAATAACCAGGACTGGAAAAAAAGCATGCTTCTGTGTTGTGTGCCTCTCATCCGGTGCTCCTCTTTCTCCCTCTGCTGTAGTTTCAGTTTGCAGATGAAAGACTGGACACCTAGCAAAGGAAGATAGAACTGAACCTAGTTCAAGAAATAAGGAGTCAAAATTGCTAAAAGCAGACATGAATTTGAGTCATTTTACCATATCAGCCTATATCATATCAGAAATACATACTATGCGGCCTCACCCAGCCTTGCTTGAAATACATACTATGGGGATGATTTTGGTGATAGTCACACTCACTGCACAGCATTCAGTTTGGGAAACAAATATATTTTAGTAGCATTTTAGATTGTACATTTCTCAATACAAAAAGAACTGTACTCTTACTCTAAACATATTTTCTAGCTATACCTAGAAGTTGACAGAACTGCAATGACTACGTTGTATTGTCTTTCTTCATATGATCAAAATCTGAGTTTGATGAGTTCAGAAGCATGTCTGCTCCAAGACATTCTATTCCTGTCTGTCGAAGTGAAACCTTCACCTTCAAAATCATTCTGACAGTCCTATTTCACCCCTGAAAAGAGAACAGTCCCCTCTGAAACCTGACTTTGAGCATTTTCATAAGCTAGTGTCTGGCTGCCAACCTTGCAAAGCCCCTGCTAAAATCCTTCTTCCTCTTTCCAGCCCTTTCATGACTCATTCACATTGACATCGCTTGATCTATTAACTCCACTAACTGTTGCAAATAATCCAAGAACGTAATATAGTCCATTAAATTCCCACTTTATAAGCACAAAGTGAGCCAAGATGGCACACATATACATGTGCAACATTAGGGAAGTACAAACTTCCTTGTATTAAAGTTATTTTTTTGGAAATATATTTTTAACCCTTTACAGCCACTTTATGCTACAGGTAAGCCTATATTAAGGCTTACCTGTAGCTACCAAGGATATCTCCTAAACCTGCACGGTTTATGAGATATGCCCTGTCCCCTGCATGTGCCAATGTCATCGGCACATGCGCACTAGGGCAAACTGAAGCAATCGTACCTATGTGCCACTGCTTCAGTCCACGTGCCGTTACCGGCGGCTCCTGCGCGAATGCGCGGGAGTGACGTCATTGTGGCTCTGGCCAATCACAGCACCGGTGCCGCGATACCCGGAAGTCACTCCAGGAGAGATGTCAGCAGCCGGAGGGCTAGACGAAGACGGCAGTAGGGGCTTCCATCTCAGGTAAGTAATTCATAATGAGCTAGTATGCTATGCATATTAGCTCATTATGCCTTTGTCTTGCAGGGGGTTTTTTTTGTTAATTTTTTTTAGGGTTTACAACCACTTTACAAGTGCAAAATGATGTCACAGCATGCCAAGCTAACTGCCTCTAGGTTTTTATATGTCTAGAATACTACCACCATGAGATAACTCTGCTAGAATTCCCAATTGTTTTTCCACTAAGGAGTTGTGGTTCTCACTCTTCTCCAACTTTGCGATTCTCAGCACCTTCTATTGCATCCTTCACAAATATAAATATAAATTAGAAATAAACTCAGAAGAGTGGAAACCCCTTATACAGCCACAGTTAGAATGTAGAGCTAAAAACTAATGCAGAAATCTCATCAATATAGTCCCAAACAGATATATAAACCTGTCAGGAAGGTTTGATTGGTTCAGCATCCATGAAAAACTGATATATGAGTTTTGTGTGGTTTGACCCTTATTCTAATAAAAAAATAAAAATAGAGCAAATATGTTGCAAATAAATCGGCTGTATAAGGCATAAAACGTTGTGACTGTTAAGTATTTAAAATATGAAATGCTTTCTAGCAATAGAACAATCACTGAAAATTATAACAAAGATCATGTATAATACTTTTCTATCAAGAATCATCTGGCATCTGCAAATTTCACCGCCGATGAATGAGTAATCTCATCCTGCCCTCCTATGGATGTTACAGGTATTGCACCTTCAGCAAAGAAAATCGACTTATTCTATTAAAAAAACAGAGTATTAGAACAAGGTGAACTAAATGTCCCTCTGTTTATCATATTTTAAGGACAAAACACAAGACCCTTTGATGCCATCGGCATAAATGACATTTAGATTCTGCTCCTCAGCTACAAGCTTAGGTTTATTTTTTATTTTTTTTACAATTTAGCGAACTTTCCAAGCTCCTGTTAGGCTGCATAAAGACAATATTTGCCCTTTACAACTTACAGAGTACATGTATTGACTAAATAGGTTATTAGGGGATTACTGGAGAGCTCCAAGATCAAATGCAGGCTTATTGCAAGCTTGAAGGATAAATCTGCAATTATGCACTTCCTCTGTTGTTCTTAGTAGTATGTCAATTATCTTTGTCACTATAGAAGCCTTAAAGCCCATCTATTAGAAGTAGACACAATCTACCCTTGCAGTGGGGTCCTCAGCACACTACAAGGGTCAAATGCCTGTTAGGCCTTGTACACACGAGCAGACAGATTTGTTCAAATCGGTCTGCTGGGGACGTATTGGTTTGATCGTGTACACACGATCAAACCAAAATCCCCGCCGGCAGACGGCGCGCTGACGTGACGGTGACGTTGACGCCGCCACGTCACCGCACCAGGAAGTAAAACACTTCTGCGCATGCGTCGAAACCATTCGACGCGTGTGTGAGAAGACATGTCTGCTGGTTAGCGTACTAACCAGCAGACATGTCGGGTGGACGGGGTTCCAGCCGACAGATTTGAAAGCATGCTTTCAAATCTGTCGGCTGGCCAAATCCGTCGGCTCGCCCGTACACACGATCGAATCTGTCTGCTGGGACGGTCTGGCAGACCGTTTCCAGCAGACAGATTTGATCGTGTGTACGCGGCGTTAGGCCTAGAGGGAGCTGAACTTACCTTAAACTGGCCATAGATAAACCAAAATGTGTCCTGTTCAGAAGGGACAGGCTGAATTTCGATCCATCTTTGGCCGTTCCTGCTAGAGAGATGTCAATCTAACGATCAGCTTTTTCAAACTGGAATGTTGGACATTTTTCAATTGATCAGCAATGCCAACTGGCTGCAGTGCTGATCTGGGTATTCTGACAGTGGAGGACTCCAGCTCTTAGGCTGCATTCACATCTGAGCGTTTTGTCGCCTGAAGCGAGACGTTCAAAGACGCTAGAGGGGAAAAAAACATTATTCTCTATGGCGATGGTTCACATCTCCAACGCAAAACGTTGTACACCGAAAGAACGCCAAACGCCTGAATTTCAAACAAGTCCCGGACCCTTTTTTGACGCGCGAATCGGGCGGCTTGGGCGTTTTACATTGATGCCAATGATCTGTACAAAACCACGGGGGGAAAAACGATGCGTTTTGTCGTGGCAAATCGCGGGGAAAAACTCTGCAATTTGTTGCGGTAAAAAACGCTGCAAATCGCCTAAGCCTAGGTGTGAATGCAGCCTTAGAATACAATAACGCAGCAGATATGATTGATTTATCCACTTTGAATATGTGGATGGGGGAATCCGTTCGTTCTTTTGTTATCTATGGCCAGATTTACGCTCTCCTCTCTCTCATACACCCTTAGCTATGGGCAGTCTCTTAGACCCCTTTCACACTGAGTCGCTTATATCGTCGTCGGTGAAACGCTGCTATTTTTACCGATGACGATATGGGCGGATTTGTGGCGCATTTCGGCCGCTAGCAGCCCACTAGCGGCCGAGAAATGGTTAAAACCGCCCCGCTAGGGGCCGAAATAGCCACGGTGTCCAATTTATTTCAATGGGCAGGAGCAGTGGAGGAGCAGTATACACACTGCTCCTTCACCGCTCCAAAGATGCGGCTAGCAGGACTTTTTTTACCGTCCTGCTAGTTCAACGCTCCAGTGTGAAAAAATCCTCAGGCTTTCACACTGGAGACAATGGAGCAGCTGTTTGAGGGCTGATTGCAGGCGCTATTTTTAACGCTATAGCGCCTGCAATACACCCTCAGTGTGAAAGGGGTCTTAGCCTCATTCGGAACAATACAGGACTATTAACCCTTGTTGTGGAAAATTCTATAAATGTATGTTGTCAGATGTCCCCCCAGTGTCAGTTTTGCTGTAATGCGCTCAGGTGAGCGTATTCACGCATACAGACGTTGGTGGAAGGCCATTGGCGCAACACCTTTTCATGGACAACAATTTGCGAGCTCCTTTTCGGGATGTTCATTTATGCCTCAGCAAGGAACTGGCCACTTCTTGTCGACTGCATTAAATGACTCCGAGTGGACAGATCTGCGTACATGAAAACTGTAGCATAACTATACAGATTTTATGGGTATCTGATCCATGATTTTAGTATGGTTGGCAACAATGGCGTCAGTTTGGCTTTTGTGTTGAGCCATGCTTTCTGATTGCTTTGTTTAACAGAGAGCATGGCTCGGCACCCAGCTGTTTTTGCACACCTCACTGCTAGCAGTATTTGAATTACATGTCTGTGATTGGTTTCTTTTGAAAGTATACAAACATGTCTGATTGGCTGTTTTGTAAAGCCACCACCTTCTTTTGTTAGTCTTGTTGACACTATAAATAAATGGAGCTAGCTGCTGCTAAGGGCAGGGATGTCTGGGAGCTATGGATGAGAAGAAGCTGTTGTAATGTCTCTTGACTTGTATGGATGGGTAGAGAATGATGGTGAGTAAATCTGTTAGCTTAAACATGGCATCATTTCATTTAAGATGGCGAATGTGCTTTACAGCACATGGCAAGATGGCAGTGTGCTTTGCACACCCCATTTTGCCATTAAAGATGGCGACCCCTAAAGAATGTCGTAGGTGGTCAGAGGGTACAGTAAGGTGTACTCCTTTGGAAGGTACTCTGGATGGAGGTATGAGACCTCAGAATAAAAGATACCTTGGATGTAGATCTGATGTGGTTTCAGAAATCTGTAATGAGTGTGGATGGAGGTGTGGTACGCGCCTCAGGAGAACTTTGTATAGCTGGTCTATGCAAGTTTCTCGCGCTGTTCTCGTATTTTTCCATTGTATTTTCTTGTATTGCGGAAAGAGTGAAGGCAGATTTCCGGCTGGTTTTTGTTTTTAATTTTTGTTTTGAAAGCTATGAATATCTCCCCACATTTGTATTTGAATGTTTGTATGTAGTAACGTGAACGTTTTTTTTATTCAAACTTACCGCGGCGATCTTCTGACGCGTCGCGGCTTTTGTATTTTTGTAGGAACGGGAAAAGTAAGGGTTACAAAGGGTTTTTGTTTGAATCGGTTTTGTGAAGAATGTCACTGACAATGTACAGGAATGTCATTTTTGTTTGCCATTCTCTGCAGGATAAATATGAAGGATGGAGTAATGATTTCTGCTTATAAGTATTTTTCAGGTCCAAAGAGTTTCCGGAAGTGTTTGTACATAGAGAGCAGGTGTATGTAGACAGCTGTACACATGGATAATTACGGGTCTAAGGAGGTGAAAGTATCATAGGCTATTTCATTGTTTCTTTTTATCATTTCTTCCTCCAGTCTGTATTGAGGAAGAAAAGGGGGGGATGGTAAATAAAATGTAAAGGTGACAGTTCTCCGAACTAATAACACTAATCTTTCTAATTTTAATCAACTTTGTGCCAAGATCGTCTTTCTTTGATAGAATTTGAATCGGTAAGCAGCAGTCTGGTGAAGTAGGTTCCCATTTTAGTTGCTAAGAAACTGTCAATGGTTCCGGGTATTACAGGCAATGGTAAGCGATTACAGGCGACGGTGAGCCACGCACAGGTTAAGCAGCGACCACAGTCACGAGGTCTGGGTTGTTGTCATAAGGTTTGTTTAGAGGTCAACCAAAACCAGGGTCGTACTCCCATTAGCTGTCACTCATTCTTGGGTGATGGGGTGGGTGCGATCCCTGTAATGTGGACTTCACAGGGTTCAGGAGTCTCTCCTGGACCCCGACACGGTAATTGGTTTTCATTTTTCCCCAACCAGGTGACTGGTTCGTTTGTAAAGAAGCTTGATGGATGAGACCACGCCAGCCACTGCAAGAAGCGGCTCAACCACATCAAAGAAATGAGGAGTATCTTTGTTTATTTTGTATTTGTTTGTTTAGTAAATTTTAGCACGGGTAACGATGGAAAGCATCCCAAGTTATTATTTAAAGTGTATTCCATGACTAATTAAGAAGATGAACGGGACCGATTGCTGGGTCTGTTCTGAGTCTCCGTTGAGCTTTAGTCCCCAGCGATGACAGTGGTACATGCTAATTATGAGGATTATTGACAAACGAGTGGAGACTCCAAACAGACACCTGTCAATGGAATTTATTAATATGTTTTTAGAGGGTAAAATTGATTATTGTTTTTATGGCTCCGCCTTTTGTCGGTTCGGTATCAGGACTGGATAGCCCACAAGTGTAATTTTAGTTTGGTGTTTATGCAGATTTACAGCTTATTAGGTAATTCCCCCAATGCAAGAGGTTCATGCGTGGTGGTGAAGCTGTCCCTGTCATATGTCGCGGCCGATTGTAAGGATCTGATGGCGCGAGAGAAATTGGGAATGGCGGGGACAGCTAGAAGGGAATTGTTCACCAACCCGGACTAGGTCTGGGCACGGTTCCCTGCATATACAAGGTGGGGGGGCTTGAGCTTATGATACGTTTGAAAAATTCACACCTATTGAGGATGGAATGTTTCATGTAACTGTTGAAGCTACAAGGAAGTTCTCACAGCCCAAGGGGGGGTTTCTGGGAATTTACAAGTAAATATTGTTATATCTGGTTCAGGGGATACTGGGATTTGGAGTTCAGGCCCATATGGATAAGGTTTGGGTCCCTACAAGGCAAAGCCAGAGCTGTAACTGAGTGAAGGTTGGGAGTCCTTTGAAGGGTCTGGGAATCTGAGGGGATTTAATTCTTATTTTTCAGCGGATCGTGGTTGATTGAAATGGGAATATATATACTCATGTCGTTTTTATTTCTATTCTTTCTATGTCGTGATGAGCACTCCTGTTGCCTGATTGGACGCGTGACCAGAGCCGGAGCAGATGACCACGTACCAGATGAGACGCCCCGGAGCAGATGACCATGTACCAGATGAGACGCCCCCGGAGCAGATGACCCTCGTACCAGATGAGACGCCCCGGAGCAGATGACCACGTACCAGATGAGACGCCCCGGAGCAGATGACCCTCGTACCAGATGAGACGCCCCCGGAGCCGGACCCACGGACAAGACACAGAGGACCACTACCCAATCTGCGATTACTACAGCTCACCAAGTTGTGTCCTCCTTATGTCACGTCTCCTGAAGAACAGAGTCTACATGTCAAGCCGTGTTTTCCTTTTTATGGACTGTATGGACTGATTAGTTTCCAGGTGTAAAGAAGATCATCGCAAGACACTTGGGAGAATATGACAAAAAAAGGAGGGACTGTTGTGGAAAATTCTATAAATGTATGTTGTCAGATGTCCCCCCAGTGTCAGTTTTGCTGTAATGCGCTCAGGTGAGCGTATTCACGCATACAGACGTTGGTGGAAGGCCATTGGCGCAACACCTTTTCATGGACAACAATTTGCGAGCTCCTTTTCGGGATGTTCATTTATGCCTCAGCAAGGAACTGGCCACTTCTTGTCGACTGCATTAAATGACTCCGAGTGGACAGATCTGCGTACATGAAAACTGTAGCATAACTATACAGATTTTATGGGTATCTGATCCATGATTTTAGTATGGTTGGCAACAATGGCGTCAGTTTGGCTTTTGTGTTGAGCCATGCTTTCTGATTGCTTTGTTTAACAGAGAGCATGGCTCGGCACCCAGCTGTTTTTGCACACCTCACTGCTAGCAGTATTTGAATTACATGTCTGTGATTGGTTTCTTTTGAAAGTATACAAACATGTCTGATTGGCTGTTTTGTAAAGCCACCACCTTCTTTTGTTAGTCTTGTTGACACTATAAATAAATGGAGCTAGCTGCTGCTAAGGGCAGGGATGTCTGGGAGCTATGGATGAGAAGAAGCTGTTGTAATGTCTCTTGACTTGTATGGATGGGTAGAGAATGATGGTGAGTAAATCTGTTAGCTTAAACATGGCATCATTTCATTTAAGATGGCGAATGTGCTAAAACAGCACATGGCAAGATGGCAGTGTGCTTTGTACACCCCATTTTGCCATTACACCCTGCACTGTACATTAAGGGAGACAGGTGTGCATTCCGGGTCAAACGCCTTAGAGAGGTTTCGTGGATAAGGGGAGCCTACAAGAGCAGACCTAGACTTAATGAGCAGTTAACCCTTGTCTAACTCCTGGAATTGGACTTAAAATTGTGTGCATTGAATATATTATTTTGCACTTTGTCTCATATTGTCATCCCTTTCCTATGCAACAGTCAAACTGTGTTTTGTTTCTATGTGTTTAGTATTATGCCCTTCCTGCTTTCATTTGTATGTGTTTTTAGTGGTTTCTAGAAACATAAAGTTTCACTTTCATGCTACTGAACAAGAGGCACGAAGTAAAGTTATATTCAACATTTTGTAGAGGTTTTTTTTTTCTTTGTAACTAAAAAATATTCTAGAACAGGGGTCTCGATACTTTTAAAGCAAAGGCCCAGTTTTCTTTGAGACTTCAGGGGGGCCGGATTCAGACCAATGGAATCAGTGAGAATAAACATGGCCCCAAGTGTTGGTGGGCAGAAAGAGGAGGAATAGTGCTCCATCATAGCTATTAGTGGAAGAAATAAAGGACCATTGTTGGCGTCATTGGGAGGAATAGTACCTCATATCGTTGGGAGCAATACTGCCCCAAGGGCCGGATAAAGGCTGGCAAAGGGCCATATCCGGCCCTCAGGACGCAGTTTGGAGACCCCTGTTCTAGAACAAAATACAATGGGATTGATTTACTAAAACCGGAGAGTGCAAAGTGAGGCCCCGTACACACGGCAGAGAACCTCGACGGGCGGAACACATCGTTCCGCCCGTTGAGGTTCTCTGCCGGCTGTCAGAATCGGCGACCCGCCCGTCGGGAAAGGCAACCAGCCATTCATCCCGACGGGCCGTTGAGCAAATAGAGAACCTGTTCTCTATTTGCTCGACGGGTTTCCCGACGAGCGGGGCTCGCCGAGAGTGTACACACGGCCGAGGTTCTCGGCAGAATGCGTCTCCCAGCAAGGTTCTCGCTGGTTTCTGCCGAGAACCTCGGCCGTGTGTATGGGGCTTTAGGTGCAGCTCTACATAGAAACCAATCGGTTCCGAGTTTTTTTTGTCAAAGCTTAACTGAAGTTAGAAGCTGATTGGCTACCATGCACAGCTGCATCAGATTTTGAACTCCCCAGTTTTAGTAAATCAACCTCATTGGACAATTGTAGCTTCATATTGCGCCAGAGCTTGTGGTTGGGTTAAAGGATGAGTTCACCTTTTTGAACATGTTACATGTTTCACAGTATTTTGGGCAGAGCATGTAACATGTAACATGATCCAGCAGCTGCGGCCTTTCCCCACTCCCCAGTGACAGCGGGCGAGCATATTCCCCAGACACCCGCTGTCACTCTTTGAAACTAATGTGGCAGTTAATGGGAAACTACAAGTCCCAACAGCCTTTGCGGCTTGTAGTTCTCAATTAACTACCACTGCGCTGTTCATTCATTCTTTCTTTCAGTGACTATCAGCTTGCCTGTATGAGGTACAAGCAAACAGATATACTGACAGGTCTGCAGGAGTCCTGCATGGTACCAGTCATCTGCTGATCGCTTGTGCAATGCTTTCCAGGCTCCCAAACCCAAAAATAGTAATTGCTAATTTTTTTACCTGCAAAAAAATTGCATTTATTAATTTTTGTTAAAAGGTGAACTTATCCTTTAAAGGAAACCTGTTATAATGGGAACATTTTGACTCTGATTCTGGCCCATGTCTTCAGTACTTTGAGTCGATGACCCAGAAAAGAAATTATGTATTTTTTCCAGCTATTCTGATCTGTATAATTTTTCCAGGCCTGTGCGTCAGAAAGTATTGAAGTAGTTCAGAATGACGACAAGGCAAATACTACAATCAAAAAGAGGTCTGGCATGGCCACTTCTTTATTCCTCCCATGACAGGTTTACTTTAACTACTTTGGGAGAGTATTTTGCCCTCAGGTATCATGCCCTATTCAAGGAGAATGTTAATTAACATTGCAGCAGAGAACTAGGAATGTGCAACTGTGCGCTTTATTAATTCTTAGACCCCACTGTCAAACTGACAAATTAGTCATACAACTATAATCAAGTTATAAAACTGCGATGCTGCTAAATTCGGTCTGAGTGTCTAGGCTTCAATGACCCCTGGTAACAAAAATGTTAAGCTCATAAGAAGTGTTCAATATGAAGCTGCATATCTTGGTGTTCCTTTGCTAAAAAATATTGATTTTGGTTTCTTATCCCTTATTTATTAGAAACACTATACTTTGTTAGCATGTTAATATAAATATATATATATATATATATATATATATATATACACACACACACACACTTATCGCCTACTTTATAAGGTACACCTTGCTAGTACCAGGTTGGACCCCCTTTTGCCTTCAGAACTGCATTAATTCTCCATGGCATAGATTCAGCAAGGTGTTGGGAACATTCTTCAGAGATTTTGGTCCATATTGACACGATAGCATCACGCTGCAGATTTGTCGGCTGCACATCCATAATGCAAATCTCCACCACATCCCAAAGGTGCTCTATTGGATTGGTGACTGTGGAAGCCATTGGAGTACAGTGAACTCATTGTCATGTCTAAGAAACCAGTTTGAGTTGATTTGAGCTTTGTGACATGGTGCATTATCCCGCTGAAAGTAGCAACAAGAAGATGAGTACACTGTAGTCATAAATGGATAGACATGGTCAGCAACAATACTCAGGTAGGCCGTGGAGTTTAAATGGCTCAACTGGTACTAAGGGGCCCAAAGTGTGCCAAAAAAATATCCCCCACACCAATACACCATCACCACCAGCCTGAACCGTTGATACAAGGCAGAATGGATCCATGCTTTCATGTTGTTTACGCCAAATTCGGACCTTATCATCTTAATGGTGAAGCAGAAATCGAGACTCATCAGGCCAGGCAACATTTTTCCAATGTTCTATTGACCAATTTTGGTGAGCCTGTTCAAATTTGTGTTACCAAGCAATTAAAATGGTGTGTCTAATAAAGTGACCAGTGAGTGTATACAGCAAGGGTGCCCAACCAGTGGCCCGGAGGCCATATGTGGCCCACGGAGCACTCTGATGTGGCCTGTGACCTCCTGCTCCAGGATGGCATAAAATAGAATAGTGTTATTAAAGGTCAGTTTATTACTAAAATCACAGTGTATATATGGGCATATCTCTTCTGCAGTGGTTACTGGGCTGCTTTCAAACTGATCCCCAGATGGAGAGCAGTGCACCTGAGGGTTTACCTGCACTTAGCCATAGATTTCTGTTATTAACTGCAAGTTTGGTGAGCTTTCTGAAAGTGCACCAAACCTGCAGAATATAATAGAAGTCTATTGCAAAGTGCAGGAAAGCCAAAATGTACACTACGTTGCACCTGTGGTGCGGTAAACCGCAGTACATCAGTGTGAAAGCAGCCACGGGCCCCTTTCACACAATCTGTCCGACCCAATTGGAAATTCAATGCGCCTCTAAGGAGTGGCAGATGTAAACCGACTTGTGTCCTACCTCCAATTCGATCTGCAAAAAAAAAAAAAAAGAGTATAGTGGGCCATGTCCGTGTCCGCTCTGCATATGCAGAGCAGACACAGACCTACCATCTGCCCGCTCCACTCATTGTGGCCCGGTTACCAAGTCGCTTAAGTGGCCCTCGCACTTCAAAAGGTTGGGCACCCCTGGTATACAGTATCTCACAAAAGTGAGTACACCCCTCACATTTCTGTAAATATTTTATTATATCTTTTCATGTGACAACACTGAAGACATGACACTTTGCTGCATGTAAAGTAGTGAGTGTGCAGCTTGTATAACAGTGTAAATTTGCTGCCCTCTCAAAATAACTCTCAACACAATATAACTCTCAACACACAGTGATTAATGCCTATACCGCTGGCAACAAAAGTGAGCACACCCCTAAGTAAAAATGTCCAAGTTGGGCCAATTAGCCATTTTCACTCCCTGGTGTCATGTGACTCATTGTTACAAGGTCTCAGATGTGAAAGTGGAGCAGGTGTGTTACATTTGGTGTTATCGCTCGCACTCTCTCATACTGGTCACTGGTAGTTCAGCATGGCACCTCATGGCAAAGAACTATCTGAGGATCAGAAAAAAATTATTGTTGCTCTACAACATAAAGATGACCTAAAGATGGCCTAGGCTATAAGAAGATTGCCAAGACCCTGAAACGGAGCTGCAGCAAGGTGGCCAAGACCATACAGCAGTTTAACAGGACAGATCCCACTCAGAACAGGTCTCACCATGGACGACCAAAAGAGTTGAGTGCACGTTCTAATGCCGCGTACACACGGTCGTTTTTTGCGATGAAAAAAACGTCATTTAAATTGATCGTGTGTGGGCAAAACGTCGTTTTTTGTCTTAAAAAAACGACCAAAAAAAAATTCCAACATGCTTGAATTTTTTGTGTCGTTTTTCAAAACGTCGTTTTTTGTTTCACAAAAAGTCACCGTGTGTAGCAAAAACGTCGTTTAAAACGACGTTTTTCAACCCGCGCATGCCCAGAAGCTAGTTATGAAGCGAGCTTCAATGGAAAAGTGTGGTGAACGTAACCTCGTTTTTTGTGAAAAAAACGATGGTGTGTATGCAACATCGTCTTTGAAAGTGACGTTTCAAAAACGTCGTTTTTCACTTCACAAAAAACGTTGTTTTTTTTCATCGCAAAAAACGACCGTGTGTACGCGGCATTAGCATCATATCCAGAGGATGTCTTTGGGAAATAGACGTATAAGTGGATTCAGTCACCACATCTAATGATTGGTGGGCTGCAACATAATACATAATACATTTTTTGGTTTTGGGTTTAATACTGCTTCAATGAGATCTATGCCAATATGCTGTAGTCAATGCCATGGCTGAGGCTCCCATCTATGTTTGTTCATCCTGTGCCTTTTTTTTAAGCACTGCTACATTCACAGTCATCCTTTTTGCTGATTTTTGACAAAAATATATTTGCCATATAGATGAATGAAACTGTATAAAAAAATTACATTTATACATGGGAGGTTCTCTTCTCCTTGAAAACACGTTCATACATACATGAAAAAAAGTCTTTAAAATGTGTGTTACAAAATGTATTGTCTGCCTGAATGTACTGCATGTATAAAATGTACGTAAAACATATGTATGTTTTCTATGCATTCTTCATGCAGTTCAATGCATCTCTATTATAGATATGTTTCCTGAAAATGCAGCAAGAGTGCTTCTTAACCACTTAAGGACCGCCTCCTGCACATTTACGTCGGCAGAATGGCACGGCTGGGCACAGGCATGTACCTGTAAGTCCCCTTTAAGTGCCCAGCCGTGGGTCGCGGGCGTGCGCCTGCGACCCGGTCCGAAGCTCTGTGACCGCGTCCGTGGGACCCGCGGACCCGATCGTCGTCGGTGTCCCGCGATCGGTCACAGGAGCTGAAGAACGGGGAGAAGTGTGTGTAAACAAACCTTCCCCGTTCTTCTCAGTGGCAATGTCACTGATCGTCTGTTCCCTGATATAGGGAAAGGCGATCAGTAACACCAATTTTGCTTAGGAGTCACATCAATTGTCAGTTAAAGCGACGCCGTGCCGAATCGCAAAAACTGGCCAGGTCCTTTACCTGCATAATGGTCCGGGTCTTAAGTGGTTAAAATGCTTACCATATGTTTTCTATGTGAAAATACACCATTTACTTTAATGTGACATATCTCATCATGTATCTTATATGCAGTTTCACTTCCATTTGGGATGAACCTATATCTTATATATATATATATAAAACTACACATGGTCAATTTACAGGGACCATATGTAGCCTGCACATAACTTCCCTGTGTTACCCCACAGCCCAATCCACTGCCAAATTAGACAGCAAGGAAATGCAGTAAAGTAAACCCATTACTTTTCCTAGTAAGTTCTGAATCACTTCAGCTGCACCATATAACTAACCCTCAAATTAACCACTTGCTTAATGGGCACTTAAACCTCCCTGCTGCCCAGACCAATTTTTAGCTTTCAGC
Organism: Rana kukunoris; assembly: GCA_029574335.1. NCBI lineage: Eukaryota > Metazoa > Chordata > Amphibia > Anura > Ranidae > Rana > Rana kukunoris. The sequence goes on along the minus strand of CM056055.1, from coordinate 120,356,013 downwards.
GCTCTCACTCTTTGAATGACAATTGTGCGGTCATACAACACTGTACTCAAATTACATTTTTATATTTTTTTCCCCACAAATAGAGCTTTCTTTGGGTGGTATTTGATGACTTCTGTGGTTTTTACTTTTTGATTAAATAAAAATAAATACCAAATTAAAAAAAATATACAAAATTGTTTTATATTTTGTTATAAAATTTTGCAAATGGGTAATTTTTCTCGTTCATTGATGTATGCTGATGAGGCTGAACTGATGGGCACTGATAGGGTTGCACTAAAGGGCATTGATAGGTGGCACTGTTGGGCACTGAGAATTGGCACTAATAGGTGGCATTGATAGGTGACAGTGATGGGCACTGATATGTGACAGTGATGGGCACTGAAAGGTGGCAGTGATGGGCACTGATGGGTGGCAATGATGGGCAGCACTGGTAGGTGATATTGATAGGCAGCATGGCTAGGTGGCACTGACTGGCATCACTGGTAGGCATTGATAGATGGCAGTGATGGGCATTGATAGGTAGTACTGATTGGCACTGACAGGTGGCACAGGTGGTCACTGGCGGGTGGCACTGGCAGGCAGTAGTTTTGTGCACTAATTTAAGGGACCACAATAGAGCACAATAGAGCACAACGGATAAGTTCATTCCACTGGGAACTGGGTCCCTTACACAGCAGCCGGTGATCCTTTTTTTTTTTTTCTCTCTCCTCACACTGTCAGCGCGAGGAGAAAAAAAAAGATTACTGAGGTTCGTTTAGATCATGTGATCAGCTGTCATTGGCTGACAGCTGATTACATGGTAAGGGGCCGGGACCATGACTCTGATCACAGCGTGCGCCGTGTGCGCCCTGCAGGGGGTGCGTGCAAAGGGCAGGACATCTATTGACATCCTCCCAGCAAATGGGGTCCGTGTTGTAGCCATCTTTCGACTATAGCGTGCGCCCCCTAGTGGTTAAAGTGCATGTAAACCCTTACAATGAACTTATCCGTTGTGCTCTATTGTGGTCCCTTAAATGTACCAAGGAAAGCCTTTTGCATATACAGAGCAACAAAAACACAAGTTTCTCCTGACAGAAATCTTGTAAGCTAATCATTTCCTGTGCTTTTTGCATCTGCTGTTATCATTTAGCATTATTTCCATATCTCTTTTCCTGTGGACTACAGAATGCCTCCCCTGTGTTTTGAAGATGAAGAAGGGGGAGTTTTTCTGTAGTCCAAATATACTTTCTATTCGAGGGAGACAATGCTGCTCCTGCATAGATACAATAGTAGTAACGAGTGAGCATTGTCACTGTTGTGTTACTGGCAGGCTCACCAATTAAAAAAAAAAACGAATGCAGTCAGCAGGTAAGCTGGTAAGCCAACCCCGAAACCTAATGCTTAGTATTTAGCCTGTTTATTTTTTTTCACACTGTACATACTTGTGGAAGGTTGTTTTTACCTACATACTTCACCCACTGACCATACTGCACCCACTGACCTAACTGCACCCACTGACCTTACTGCACCAACTGACCATACTGCACCCACTGACCTTACTTCACCCACTGACCTTACTGCACCCACTGACCATACTGCACCAACTGACCATACTGCACCCACTGACCTTACTGCACCCACTGACCATACTGCACCCACTGACCATACTGCACCCACTGACCTTACTGCACCCACTGACCTTACTGCACCCACTGACCTTACTGCACCCACTGACCTTACTGCACCCACTGACCATACTGCACCCACTGACCTTACTGCACCCACTGACCTTACCTCAGCACGGACTGGCTTCCTCTTACTACTTACAAGGCAAGAAACACTCACCAGGTTCTCAATGGAATGTTGATATTGCTCGATTTCCCGCATGGTTTCTGTGTCTCTTTTAACCTCATTCACATATTGAGCTAAATCCTGCAACACAAAATAAAAGCAATAATGCAGTGTTTGTAATGTGACGTTTTATGTCCTATAATCGTTTTTTTGAATATCCAGTTGAATTTAATCACCTTAATGTAAATAATGTATTAATGTGATCAGATTTTGAAAACCTGCTATCTATGGTTTGAAACATTACATGTACAAAGGTGTAGTCATGTTTGCTTAATACATATGTTGACTGTTCTGTATAGTAATAGTGAACAGCGATTGTGCTTTTCTATTCTTCTATCACAGTACATGTTTATCAGTCAGGTATGGGTGATAGGAAACAACACACCTGCTTTGTAGCCCAGCTTTGTTGATCTAGGACAGGGGTCTGCAAACTTTTCATACAAAGGGCCACTTTATTGTCCTTCAGACTTTAGGAGGGCCAGATTGTGGCCAAAAGGGGAACAAAATGTCACAAACCCAGCATCAGTGAGAATAAATATGGCCTCAGGGTTGGTGGTGAAATGGAGGAGAAGTATTCCCCCTAATAGTAGGAGGAATAGTATCCCATCATTGGTATCCATGGAAGATATAGTGCCCCATTGTTGGTGTCAGTGGGAAGAATAGTGCCTCATATCAGTGGAAGGAATTGTGCCCCAAAGACCAGATTAAGGCTGGCAAAGGGCCATATCTGGCCCTCGGGCCGCAGTTTGGAGACCCCTGATCTAGGAAGTTCAGTGAGCATAAGCTGCTAAATAGAGTGGAGATCTACAAATCTGTAAATATGTACACAAATACATATACATACTGTATAATGGTCTTTTACTTCTGATTTTATGCAAGGTTCAGCAATTACTGTATTTACTGGTGTATAACCCTCACTTTTTTTACCCTGAAAATAGAGGGTAAACTACACAGGGGGATGTGGAAAAATGTTTTTTTCCTGAAACCTCATTCTTAAAGTTAGGGTGCGTGTTATACGCCGATAAATACGGTAACTCTTTTTGTACATGCTAATATGTTAAGAACAAACTGGAGTAATAGCTCACACCTCAACATCAGAGCCAATCACAATTGATGTAAGAAGGAACCCTTATGCCGTGTACACACGACCGTTACTCATGTCATGCAAAAAAACAACTTTTTTTTTTACGTGATTTGTCATGATTCCTCTCAAGCCTGCCTTGCATATACACGTTCGTGAAAAAAAATGCTTGAGCAAAGTGCGGTGACGTACAACACGTACGACGGCACTATAAAGTGGAAGTTCCATACGAATGGCGCCACCCTTTGGGCTGCTTTTGCTAATTTTCCAATCTCATAACTTGCTTCTGAGCATGCATGTTTTTTTCCCCCTCCTTAAAGCGTACACACGACCGTTTTTCACGACCAATTAAAAAAATTAAATTTTTCTCGTTATGAAAAATGGTCGTGTGTACGCAGCATAATAGTTGTTACTCGGGATGGGTGAACGGTACGGACCAAACAGCCCAATTTGTAGGGTGTCCACCCAGATGAACACGCTGCAATGTAGCGTCCTAAACAACTGATGAGTTAGCAGCTGTCAATGGGTTTCCCCTGAATAATAAAAAAAAAAGTGGCAGTTAAAAAAGAAAGAAAAAACTGTTCACATTGGAAAAGAAAGTAAAACCCTTTATTTATTATACCCCTTTATTTTACAGATGTGGGATGAAAGTGATAACATTTAAATGCCTTTGTGTATAATAAAAGAAATCTGTAAACAGACCCTAGTGCAGTTATGGCAAACCTTGGCACCCCAGATGTTTTGGAACTACAGTTTCCATGATGCTCACCTACACTGGAGTGTAGGTGAGCATCATGGAAATTGTAGTTCCAAAACATCGGGGTTGCCAAGGTTCATCATCGCTGCCCTAATGTATCAGGTCCAACCTCATTAAAATCTGGTGCAATAGTGTTATTGTTGGTTCACATCAAGAGAAACCCACACATCAGGGAGGCAGGTGCCAACTTATGCTCCGAGAAGGGGAAAAGGCTGAAATGACTTCCTTAGAACAATAGTATGTAACCTACCAAAACTCTAATGCCACGTACACACGACCGGACATCCGACAACAAAACCGTGGATTTTTTTCTGATGGATGTTGGCTCAAACCTGTCTTGCATACACATGGTCACACAGATGCTGTCGTAAATTCCGAACGCCAAGAATGCAGTGACGTACAACACTTACTACGAGCTGAGAAAAATGAAGATGAACAAAACTTGTTGTCGGAAAATTTGAGAACCAGCTCTCAAATTTTTGTTGTCGGAAATTCCGACAGCAAATGTCCGATGGAGCCTACACACGGTCGGAATTTCCAACAACAAGCTCCCATCAAACATTTGTTGTAGAAAATGTTGATCGTGTGTAAGCGGCATTAGGCATACAGCAAATGACTATTTAAACAATTTTATGTTTTTGTTGACTGCATCAGTTTATGGATTAATGTTACAAAATAATAATAATTCCACTGGGCACCAGCTAGATTGAATCTTACATTGTAGTGTCCAAGCACAGAGCAGTGTCAAGATATCCAACACCTTTCAGCTTCTTTACAACTGACAGGCTGCTCTATATAATAGAATGGAAGATTTCACGGCATCAAAATATTACTTGGGAATGGTAGTATGAATGTTAAAAATCTATGCAGTATATCAGCCAGTGCCTCAAGTATGATAGCTTTACTTTAACGGTTCTTGGAGATTACTGTAATTCAGTAATCCAATCCAGCAATTGAGAACCAACCTATAAAAATAGAATAGAGATAAAGTAGATAAAACAGATACCTTCATTGCATCAAGTGACAAACGCAGGTTATTTTTTTCTGTATCATCAGTAGTGTGTTTAACCAGCTCCTGAAAGAAATCATACAAAGCATCACTTGGATTCAACAGTAGTGATTTATTACCAGGGAATTACAGATCTCTCTTTTATCATTAGTAACTGCAACACCGACAATAACAGAATACAAAGTTTAATTTGGTAAGAGACTAAGAGATGCAATAAGACTAGCTTGATTGTGTCATAAAAAAGAATTCAGACAGCGGTAACAATACATAGAAAGGCAGATAAGGTAACTGACCTACCCTTATTTTTATTTTTTGCTAGAATAGAAGTATGGCTCATACCACAATGATGTCACTAGATACTAAGGATCTGAAATGGCACAACAGAGGGTTCAACATCGACTGTATTTTCTTAATCTTAAGCTTGGTAAACACAATGAGAATATTGGTCTAATGAGCATTCTCTTTTTTTTTGTATGCTGGTCTCATATCGAAAATAAATAGGTTACTAGAGTTACGAAAATTCTCACAACACAGAATGCAACTTTCTGTGATGATGTATTGTATTGTACTGTAATTTATTCTTTCATTTCCAAGCATGCACTGTCTTGGTAACTCAATGTTTTACGGACGAATACTGTAACGATTAAACGAAAATCATTCGTTATGTTACCGTACAAGAAATGTATTCATGCTTGCCCCTTTAGATAGTTTTAAATGAACTGTCATATTTGGCTATTCAAAACTGTGTATTAATGATCATATAATAGAGGAACGTGTCTGACTTCCAGTATGTAAGCAGCCTTTCTCTAGAGCTATGGACCGCACTGAGATCCTATCAACCCAAGACTTGCTTACTCCATGCCAGACCATTAGGATCTCCTCCGGGACACTTCAGGCATCTAGCCATGGTAAAGATAGGGCCAAACCTTCAGCCAACACCTGCTGAGAAGCTCTCTCATTTTGCCCACAAGTCCAGCCAAGATGGCATGCCTAGGACACACAGGAGCCGCCAAGCTCCCCTGCTGCTGATGTCCAACTATGGGCCGAGGCAGAATAAGACTGGCTGGATGCTACAGATCCGCTGGCTATTATGATAGCCTCTTCATCTGCAGAGCCAATGACAGGAACCTCGGGGGCCAAGGTAGGAGAACGGTCCTTGACACTAATTATGGAGGCCATCAAGACATGCCATTCCTCACTTTTTACACAAGTAGAAACCCTCCGAGTGGAATTGTCATCTTAAAAGATGATGTTTAGAAAGTCCTGCACAGAGTTTACAATGCAGAACAACGCATTAGCGCAGTGGAGAATGATCTAACCCCCTTACGGTGACTGTTAGAGAGGTGAGCCAGCGGACCACAAGTCACAGGAAGCTAAGCCTGATGATATTGAGGACAGATTCCGCCGTAATAACCTCTGGTTCCTGGGCTTCCCAACGGGTTTGGAGGAAACATCCTGAAGAATTCTTACTCACCTGGCTAAAACAAACCTTTGGGAAGGAGAGCTTCTCCTATCTGTTCGCAATCGAACAAGCTCCTGCTGAGGGCTCCTCCACCAGGACAATATCCAAGGCCATTACTGGCTCACTTTCTATACTTCAGTGATAAAGAAATAATTCTGCAACATGCTTGGAATATGCCTGAATTGCTCTATAACAATAATCATATCACCATCTTTCCTGATTTTTCTGCAGCAACGCAGAAGCAACGTGCAGAATTCCAGAGTGTGAAACAAACCATGCGCGACTGCAGCCTGCCATATAGTATACTGTACCCTGCGAGGCTTCGCATAGTACATAAGGGCAAAGTTCAACTCCAAAGTCCAAAAGCCAACAGATAACTGGAGTCTCTGGGAAGCACCTAATCTCTGCTATGTCTACTCTTTTATCGTATTATCCAGGAGCAGAGAGTCAAGGCCTCTTTACTGCCATTCCTTACCAAATGTTTGGTCTATTATGATTAATATATCTGATTATATCTTCCTATATAGCCCTGTGTTGTTTGGCTGACTAAAATGGTTACACGCTTTGAAGTAGTTCGATATTTGTTCTGCTGCTCATCACATCTGCACCCTTTTCTTCATCTCAGGCTGGACGAAGAAGAATTTCCCTACTAGGGTGATATAGTTGTATTGTTGTTTGGGGGGAAAAAAAGCCTGTAGTATGTTTGGGACTGTGGGCAGGGTGGGAGGGTTTGGGGCCATGATCCTACCATTTGGATCATTTCATACTGTGTTACTCAATGTTGTTGTTGTTTTAGTCATGTTTTTTGTTTTTAGCCCCCACGCTGATAATGCTTTTCACTCTTTATAGAAAGTATACGGTTCTCACCACCATCTCCAGGTATTACAGACTTGGTTGTTGCTCTTTGTGCTCTCTGGGGGCCCTTCGCCAAAACACCCTAACAGTCAGTATTATACTGTAGTTTTTCGTTCTCATGCCATCAAACCTATAATCTACTCTCCTGGAATGTGAGAGGCCTTAATTTCAAGATCAAGTGTGCACTAGTTTTCAATTATATACAAAACCACAAATCCCATATTATTCTTTTACAGGAAATCCACCTGGTTGGATCCCAAATACTGGACCTTAAACGGGCATTTATAGGCCACGCTTTTCACTCCATGAATTCTAATTACGCCAGAGGGGTTTCTGTCCTGGTGGCCAAGTCCCCATCATGTACTCCAAAAACTATTGTAACAGACCTGTTTAAGAGCTTTGTTGTGCTGTTTCTCATAATAGACAGACAATTTACTCAATACTTTTGTTGCAGTTTATGTTCCACCAAATTTACAATAGCTGTGTGGGAAGTATTGATAGCGAAGGTGCTCCAGGTGGCAGAGGGCATGATTTTTTTTTAGCAGGAGACTTGAACACGGTGCTTTCTCCTCATATAGATAGATTATTTTTTGTTTACATAGATTTAGATAGATTATGTGTCATGACCAGATGTAGCTCCCCACTAGAGGCTTGTATGCCATATATAGTCTGGTAGAGGCTTGGAGATGGAAAAACCCAGATACTCGTGCTTTCTCTTGGTTGGAAATGTGTTTTCTGTCCAAGGATATTTTACCTAGGGTGGTGGAGGTTCAATATATTCTGAGGGCAATTTAAGATTACTCCTCTCTAATATTGACTCTGGTCATGGGTCCATTGTGTGGATATAAATGGTGGACTGAGCTCATTGTGGTTAAAGGAGGAGTGCTTGAAAAGGTCTTCTGCAAACGCTATAGGTAATTTCTGGGCAGAGAATAAAGATGATGTATCACTGACTGTTACATGGGATGCTTTTAAAACCTCCATCAGAGGGTGTATTTCAGAGGTCTTTAGGAAAGATCTGATAGGGAATGGAAGATTCGAGAATGTGAACAGACAGCTACAGAAGCTGAAGTGGAATACGTTAGAAACCCGTCCTCTTCTAATTTTAGAGATGTGTGGAGAGATTTTTCTTGCAAACTTGATTTAGTATTGGTTGAAAAGACACAAAAGAAACGACTTTACCAATCCTAATATGAAATGCGAGATAAAAATAGCAAATCGTTAACATATCTAGCCCATTCTCAGCACACTCCTGCCTCTATTCCTTGTATTTATAATGAACACCAAACCCTATGTATTTCTTCAGATGATATAGCGAATGCATTCATACAGTTTTTTCTAATCTATATTCCTCCTGTGTAAGGTATGGAGCAGAAGAGGTTCAGCACTACCTAGAACATATCCTGCTTACTGTATTGTCCCAATACACAGCAGCAGATCTAGATATCCCCATCTCTTTACCACAAATAGAAGAAGCGATGCACTCCCTTCCCCCTAACAAAATTTCCAGGGTTGGATGGGTACCCTGTAGAGTGGTATTGTACTTAAAAATACTTTTTTGCACAAAAATTACTAGAGGTATACAAAGACGCTTTTGACAATGGTGTGCTTCCAGATTCTCTTTGGGAAGCATTGATTGTTCTTATTCCCAAACCGCACAAGGGCCACAACTTTTGTGAGTCCTATCACCCCATATCATTAATTAATGTTGATGCCAAAATACTAGCCAAGCTACTTGCTAAAAGACAAAATAAGGTTATAGCCTCTATTATAAATCCAGACCCGACTGGCTTTATACCGATGAGATCGATGGCATTTAAACTACGCCGGCTGTTTACGATCCTGCAGTCTAAGGGGTCTAGCCCAGATACTTGAATTGTAGTGTCATTAGACACCCATAAGGCCTTTAACTCTATTGAGTGGCCTTATTTACCGGTAGTCCTTATGCAGATAGATTTTGGACCCAAATTTGTAGCCTGGGTAAAATTACTGTATTCTAATCTGGTAGCTCATTGTGTGCGTGAATATTAGTAATGATAGTTTCAAAATAGGTTGGGGCACATGGCAGGGGTGTCCATTGTTGCCCCTGTTTGCCCTAGCTATAGAGCCACTGGCAGCTATGCTTAGGGCAGTTAAGGGATGCTGGATAAACACTCCGGAAGAGCCATTGGGCCATTAACCAATGCATTGGGTATAATTTTAAGATTAGGTGCCTGCTTTGGGTTCAAAGTTAATTGGAGTAGGTCAATTGTCTTCCCATTTGATCCCTTGTTTGCCCCTACGATGCCCCCGGATGTCCCATTACAGGTGGTCTCCAGATTTCGGAATTTGGGGGTTGAGATTCAGTTACCACTAAGTACATATAGTTCTAATAATCTCTCCCCTTTAATGGCCTGAATGAGGACTAATTTGCAGACTTGGTCCAAGTTACCTATTAATCTCCTAGGTCAAATCAATATATTTAAAATGATATACCTTCCCATATTTCTCTTCATATTCTGTCATGCCCCGATTTATATCCCTAAAAACGATTTACAGAAATAAATATGATACTTACCTATTTTCCCTGGGGATCTAGGCTACCTGGGATATCCCTTGAGATGTTATATTTGCCTATTCTGGCAGGTGGCTTGGCTTTACCAAGTCTTCAATGCTACTATTTGGCATCCCAGTTGACTCATATACACTGGTGGTTCTTCCCAGATCTAGACTTTGCCTCTGTGGCTACTCAAGCTGCTCTGGTTCAGTCTTATGAAGCGTTGATCAATGTTTTATACATAAATGGCCCATACCCCTTAGTTGGGGCAGGTATTCTTAAACTCTCTCATAATATTTTTCATCTCTTTAATAAGAGAATAGGGGTACCACCGTAAGCACATCTCCCAATGCTCCACTCTGGTATAATCCCCAACTAGCTGAAATACATAAGATCCCAAAAGGGACGAGTTGGGCTAGTTCTGGAATTAAATATACCCACTAACTGTTTTCTGAACACACTTTTAAAACGTTTAGAGATCTGCAGTTGGCATATACGATTCCCAACAAATTTTTCTTTGGCTATCTGCAATTACTTCATGCAGTAGCGGCTTAATTTGGACTGACAGTGGTTTCAGCCTTCTAGAGAAACTGTTATTTGAGGATGATCACTTAAAACTTTTTTTTCAATATTATTCACTTCTCTTGACTTACTCCTTCCTGAGGATGATGAAGATAGCTAGATAATCAAAGTCCGACATTTCTTCCCTAACAGAAGAATCATGGTCTGAGGCAGTCGGATCTTTATTGCCCTCTATGATATCAGCCAGGGATAAGCTAATACAATTCAACTTCTTACACAGAATTTACTATACCCCAGCATGTTCAATTAAGATGGGTAGGGTAGATATATCAGAATGCCACCGCTGTCATGCTGTAGTGGGTGATTATTTTCATATGATTTAGATGTGCCCCTGTGTTGGGAGATTTTGGGTGGCAATCCTCAGGTTTCTGGAGGACAGGATGGCCACCCCAACTATCTGCTCTCCAGTAAGATGTCTGTTAGGGGACTTTGAAGAGAAGGATCTGGCTAGCTCTAAAAAAAGACCCTACTGAGAATAGTGTTCTTCAATGCTTTAGTTTATATTATATATATATATATATCTATATATATATATATATATATATATATATATATATATATATATATATCAGTTCTGTTTATTTTATGTTCTTCAAATGACCAGATGGACACACTATAGCATTGCTTTAGGCTTACCTTTATTCACATTTATTCATTTTAAAGATATGGATAATGTCTAAATTACTGTATACTTTGACAATACGTTTATAGATAAACAAATGCTCTTTTGCCTGTAATCTATTATGTGCTTTTTGTATCCTATAGTAGAATGCACTATGGATGTTGGCATTATTTTTTTTTGTGAAATATCAATAAAATGTACCCTTTAAAAAAAAAAGATCATATTATTGGACAATCGCTCCGAAAGCAGTACTTTGCGTCTGGTTTTCTCATTGTGTTACTTCTGCAACTGACTAACGGTTCAGTAAAACAAAGCAAAATAAATCCAAATAAACCTGAGCCAATAATAAAGGTTGAACAGAAATACATTCACTCTGCACCTTTCTCATCAGAATATTTTACCTCAGGCTCCACATGAGAGTCCCCCCTTACATGAGAGTCCACATGAGAGTCCCTCCTTATATCAGAGTCCACATGAGAGTCCATCCTTACATCAGAGTCCACATGAGAGTCCATCCTTACATCAGAGTCCACATGAGAGTCCCTCCTTAAATCAGGGCCCCCATCAGAATTTCTCTTTACATGAGAGTCCTCATCGGAATGACCCATTATATCAGAGTAATCCTCATGTCAAAGTCCACAGCAGAGTGCCCCTTACATCATGGTTCTCTTTTTATAACATATACATAGCTACATTAGCCTAAGCTGGGCTTTAGCATGTCTGGAATTCTGTTTTGAGCTATGCAATAGAGAAAACAGGATGTCTCTAGAATATGAAGCTTTACAAAAAAAAAACCTTAGTTATTGGAAAGGTCTACTGGGTTCCAAATGAAAAAAAAAGGTGTTATTAATAGTACTTTTCTACACAAAACAAGTATTTTTTTTAAAAGAGAAGTATGGTATTTTAAAATAATAAACACACATACTCAATTAGGTCAGGGCCGTCTTAATAGCATCATGGGCCCCTGGGCAAAATAATGCTCTGGGTCCCCTACAATGATGACAGTGAAGGTAAACAGACATCAAGTAGGTAGGAGGCAGACTGCCTCCCCTGTGTATCTATCACTCTCAGTGCCATCATGGGGCCCCCAATTTCGGGGCAGCCTGGGCTCAAGACCAGCTGCTTTGGGGAAAGTGCATGGGCCCCCCATGCAGCTGGGGCCCCTGGGCAGCGCCCAGGTGTGCCCTCTCATTAAGACAGCCCTGAACTAGGTTGTTGTAGCATCACTCTGATGCTGCCAGCTCTAAGACCTGAACTGAGAGATTAAAAAAGCTAATTTCTCAGCTACCAGTCAGGCATTTGGGTGTCTCCTGACATTGGTACATGAGGCGGGGTTGAGTCGTACGTTTGAGAGGTGGAAATTATATCAGCTAGGAACAGATTTGTGCAGCTAAAATTTCTTTGTCGTGTATACTACACGCCACAGAGACTGTGCCAACATATTCCAACAGAGAGACCCCAGGTGCCCTGGGTGTGGTGCGGACAGTGGCTCCTTCTGCCATATGGTTTGGTCCTGCCCTAAACTTGACACAAACTGGAAGTGGATAGCTGACACTTTTTGTGATACTGTAGTCCCGCTGGACCCTCTAGTTATAACAATATGGAGGATATTGTGGGAGATAGATACATGAAGTTATGCCTTACTTTTGTGTTGTGTTATGCTAGACGAGAAATCTTGCTAAGGTGGAAGTCCGCAGATCCTACCACTATATAAAATAACTTATGAGAGCAGAAAACCCCAAAAGATATGACAAAATCTGGTCCACCTGGATCAATGCAGAGGAAAGAATGCCTAATGGCAGACTATAATTGTTTCATGCTTCTCGGAGGTGGTGCCCCCCCCCCCCCGCACTTCTCTGGTTTTCCATTCTCATGCGCGCCTGCTCCTCAATCCTCCTTATGCTGCCTCCCTCCCCGTCCTCGCTGCCTCCCCTTCTTCTCCTATACAGATCTTATGCAGATTCATCCTTTTGGTAATACCCAAATTTACTGTGGAGGTTATGGGTACCTATAGTTCTAGCATGAATCTATATAGAGATGAACTGGTCCTCATTATTATAGTTTTATGAAGTGGAATATTACTGTATACATGCTGTTTCAAGGTCATTTTTTAGGCATTTACGACACAAAATTGCTGTGTAATATTTTTTTTTTCCTATTTTTTTTTTCATATGCTGTAATGATTATGCCTCTTTTACAATAAAAAAATGTTCTTTTAAAAAAAAAAAGTCGGGATCCCTCGAGAGTCTGGACTGGCTAAGTGATGTCAGCCGACAGTGGACTTTAGCCCACCACTGACTGAATATGTGTCACAGAAGTGCAAAACTAAGTGCACTCCTGTGATCCACAGGAGAAGTAGGGCCAAAAGAGTTTTGGCCCACATCTCCTTTAAGTCTATACAGTTCAAAAGCTTAGACTATGACCAAGCATTATACAGACCAGTATGTGGAATTACGAGTTAGATTCATATGGAAGAAGGTTCTTTGTTCTGTACATTAATAACTTCCTTGCCTCTAAGGCTACTCTGCAAATATTGAAACTGGTATAATTTGAGAATGCAAAAAGGAGGAATAAATAAAAAGGTCTCCTCTGAGTGTAGTTTGTTCCGTGGGCTAAAGCAGCACCTGTTTGTCAAAGTGACATTTCCCCAGCATCAGCAGCAGGTTAGAGACGCAGCAAGACTTATATCCCTGTTCTGCTTCTAATCAGGCTCCAAACCGCCATCAAAGGCAACTTGCACTATATCTTCCTGCCCTAATTAAATGCTTACCTGGAGGATGCCCAATCCTTACAGACTATATGGTGGAAACACAATATTTAATCTCAGAATAGCCTCTGTTTCCTGATCTTTCAACCTAAAAACCATCAACATGAATCGAAAAAGCATGAAATGTTTAGATTGAAGTGACTCGGAGAAAAATTGTACTTACTGGGCTTGATTTAGTAAGCAGGGTTTGATCACTTTGCAAAGCGATGTTTACTTAGTTTATAAGGTGAAGCTGTATGAAGTTTAAATGTGCAATCATGTTCAATCAAGGAAAAAAAGAATTGTGCTTGCACACGATGGGATGACAGAAGAGAAAAAGCTTCCCGCTATGGGAACATCTCTTGTTAAGAAAACATTACAAAATAAACGGCCTCTATGTTTTAGTAAATTAATCCCATAGACTTAAACTGCTATAGCGGCTGGGAGTTTGCTTACATACTGGTGCTGTTGACGATGTAATAGTTAGGTTGGTGGCCACAAAAGCGGGTCTAACCCATGTAGCATTATCCTCACAAAACTGTAATGAGAAACACCCACACCTGGATAAACAAACGATAATAATAGTAATGATATTTGCAGTTGCTGTCTATTGTGTCCAACAACGAGTTATCCAATATTAAATCAATCTCAGGCAGTGCTTGCTATAACATAAAAAAGTCTACTAGTAGGTGCCAAAAATGATATATGACATACATACTGTGGATGCTACTGCTGTAATTCTAAGTGACAGGTAATACTTCAATTGTAAACATAAGTGATAAATAATAATTAAAGTGCAATCTTGATTGCTTCGTGCCTTGTTCCCAGGGTTCCCCCTGTGTGTTCCACCACGTGCTATAATATATTCACACTGCACTCACCAGATGTCATTGACGCCCTTACTGTATATAGTAAAGAGAGTCAACAAAGCTTGCAGGTCTTTAGGAGGGTCTGTCCCACAATCCCTGGTGTCTCCTGGTTGCTATTACGAATCCTGGCTCCTTCCTGTCGTGATCCAGTATGTTTTCCTAAACGATTATTAGGCAGGCAAAAAATAAATGGAGAGGCAGCCTCTCATAGTGTAAAATCCTTGGTAGATTTATTCATTAAAAATTACAAAACTAAAAAAGTGCCACTGAATAGATATAAGAAAACAGCCCTCAAGGGTGTGCAGAAAGATGGACGCTGTCTAGAACCTGGCAAGCATTCCACTTGCTGGGCCAGAAGTGACGCATGGGATCCGTGAGAGCAACCAGGAGACACCAGGAACTGTGGTTGCAGGTGGTGGAACACACAGGGGGGATGCTGGAAACAAAGCACGAAGCACTCAAGATTGCACAAAAATACTATTTTGCACTATGCCACTTTAATGATTATGTATCACTTATGTTGACAATTGAATTATTACCTGTCACAATTACAGCAATGGAAATCCAATTTTTTCTTGTCAAGATTCTTGTCGCCGACGAGAAACCCGAGCGTGTGTATACTTAGCTGTCGCCGTGGAAACCCACGCATGCTCGAAATGACTTTGACGCATGCGCGGAAGCTTCCAACGGCATAGGTAGGGTGAAGCAAGATGGTGGCAATGGCATTGAATGTGACGAGCGCATGCTCGTCATACGCAATGACGTCACCGCATTCTATCCTTTCAAGAGAACCGCGGTTCTTTTGAAATGACAGTCAGTACACTCCGGCGGCAACAGTTTCTTGCCAAGAATCTCGTCAGGGAAAACAACAGGTTTTTCCTGACGAGATTCTCGGACGTGTGTAAGAGGCCTAAGTAGCGGGCTGGAGGAAGGTATGTAACACAGAAAATTACCAAGCTAGAGACTAACTCAGATAATAAATACTATTATTACTTATAAGTATTAACTACACACAGATATTAGAATGCAATTTTTTCCCCTTAAGTTGGCTCAATTGACCACTAGAGCATATACAATTATGTGTGCAACTATGTACGTTATCCTAAAATGAAAGAAAAGTATGAGTATTAAGTCTTTTGGGGCTGCACTAGGCTTCCCATGGTCTTTTGTGCCTAAAATGATTTCTTTGTTGTGTAGAATCTGCAAATTAAGGACTTACCTGGAGCAGCAAGTGATATTTCAGGACCCTTTGCATAGGAACAACAAGAAGATCACGCAGTGTGAATTTCCCGTTATTTGCTCTCTTTGAACATTCCTGTTTAGATGAAATATTGTTATCATTACATCGCTGCAGTCTCTGCTTTCAATGACACATTACAGAATTAGGAAAAAAAACAGATGCATGGCCCTGGAAATGTCATCTATATTTAAGCAAAATAAGATTTAAAGTTTTGCATGAAAACAAGCATATCTAAAAACGTATAAGTGTTTTCCTTTCACATTAATCATGTCTGCAGGAATAATGGTGTGTGCTGTCATATCACTGTGCTGTGCTGTAAGCTAGGTCATGCAATTGTGCAGATAATCTGAACGTAACGCTCTAGGCAAAGGAATACAAAAACAAATAATTAAGAACAAGTCCTATTAATTTAATTTATATTATAAAGGAATTATGGCATGCACTTGTGGCAGAATTTAGAACATAATCCCAAAAGAACATAATGTATATTTGCTTTCAAATAATGAATCAGATTCATTTTTAAATGTTGTCTTTGAAACATCAATGTGATTTGTGAAGAAGCTACAGCTTGAAGTACTGAAAATCATTAATGAAGCAATGGTGACAGAGCCTGTGCCATGAAATGGTCCCACAGTGAAGGACAGAGCTTCACAGAAGCACACTGTTGCTGTCTCTGCAGCTGGTGGTGTGCTGCAGGGAAGATGGATGCTTGCCAGGGGATGGTGCTTGTATTAGCTGACACCACAGAGCACTACTTCTTCTACAAAGACATCCATAAGGAGTTCATGGCAGGACAGAAACTGGAGTTCTGTCAGCAACGGATAAAAACCCTAAGGCGATGATTTTGGAATTGCAGAATCTCAGTATAAGCATGAATTAAACTTAGAATATCATTGATATTATTACTGCTACGGCACTGATTTTAACTGGCAGAATAACAGGACTTGTATGGAAAATTAGACACCTGTATTGCAGACCTAACAGGTTTCCAAACCACATCTGATCTGGCCATAATTTTCAGATCATATATAATGGTTTCTATGTTATTATTTAATGTGCAAAACAATCACATAAATGATGAAGTCTCTCACTAGCAAATAACACACAGTTGCTGGTTTTCCATCTCCCAGTAATATAGTTTTAATGACACAATGGCAATGTCACTCTGTGGACAGGGTAGTCTTAGATTGACATGTAGTGTTAGCAATAATACAAAATGAATGTTTGCTTATGTACACTAATAGGCCGCGTACACACGATCAGACCGGTCCGATTAAACTGGTCTGAAGACCAGTTTCATCGGACCAAATTGATCGTGTGTACAGCCCATCGGACCGTTGTTTGTCGGACCAAAGTTTTAAAACTTGCTTTAAAATCTGTCCGACGGACACCTGTCCGTCGGACCAAAACGATGGTTAGTACACAAAAGCATCGGACCTTGTTCAGAATCAAGTCGACGCATGCTTGGAAGCATTGAACTTCGTTTTTTCAGCACGTCGTTGTGTTCTACGTCACCGCGTTCTGGCCCAATGGGATTTTGGACTGATGGTGTGTACGCACATCAGACCATCAGACCACTTCAGCGTGGTCCGATGAAAACGGTCCGTCGGACCAGTCTCATCGGAGCGGTCTGATCGTGTGTACGTGGCCATACATACTGTATACAGTCCTGATCAAACAAACCCCCTATCTGTACAGCCTATGTACTCTTTCTATGTAATGTGACATTACATGCCAAACTGTTATAACCTATTTTTTTAAACTGTTGAATAAAAATGTATTTTACCGTAAAACAAGCCCCCTTCACCTCTCTAGCCATTTGTACTGTGAAGAATTCATTCAAAAAGATGCTCAAAGATCAGAACTCTAAAGTTGGTTTCTAACAGCTTTGAAACACCCGCTGTACGTTTAGTAGGCTGACAGGCTGCCAAGATCTACTCTCATAAAAATGAGATTTTTTTGTGCCTGTTGTGAACTTGAAAATGCATTTCTGGCATACCCGGGAGGACCCGCCATGAGCCGGCGGCCTGGATATCGAGGTACCAGTTTACTTTCACTCACCCAGTCTGCCTTCTTCTCCAGTTCCCCCCCTTTTTTTCTCTTTCTTCCTGTCTTTGTCTTTCTTCTCTTTGATTCTCAACTACTATGGATATCATAGAGAGTACAAATAACTGTAATGCTACCATGACGTGGTTCTATGCCATATTGTTCTGTTGTGAGATATGTCTGCAACTAGCGGAGGGGCAGGCGAGGAGAGGGCGAGAATGCTTGTCACTCCCCTTTCTGCCGCCGGACCAGCCCTGGACTGGCACGAGCATTATGGCACGAGCACTCTTGTTGGAAAAACTATTGTACCTTTATTTACGTGTAAATTGCTACTATGTTTTGTATTGAACCTTTTCTAAATAAAAACTGTTATTTGAAAAGAAAATGCATTTCTCCACAATGCCTGAATCTACAAAGGTGAATGAGTGCTTTTGTTAAAGTGTTGTTAAGGCTTATTCATAATATGTACAGTCCTGATCAAAAGTTTAAGACCACTTGAAAAAAGGCAAATATTTTACATTGTTGGATATTAACAAGGTTCCAAGTAGAGCTTCAACATGCAACACGAAGAAATGAGAGTGAGACAAAAAAAAATTTGAGCATTCAATTAATTGAAAATAACGAATAAACTGAAACAGGCTGTTTTTCAGCTGATCAAAACTTTAGGATCACACCTCCAAAAAAAACTAAACCCCCCAAAACAGAAATCCAACTTCCAAACATGAACTGAACAACGTTGATGTTGATCATTGTTGATATTTATGATCACTTCAAAAATTTGTTTCGGCAGGCTTGATGCAAGCGTTTCCATGAGGTGAGTGGGAACATTTCTCCAAGTGGTGAAGACAGCCACACAAAGGCCATCTACTGTTTGGAACTGTTGTCCATTGCCATCCATCCCCAAAGAAGTCCCTTGTCCTGCGGAAATTGTGTACTGTAGCGTTGTTCTGTTGAAAAACCCAGTCGTTACCACACAGACGAGGGCCCTCAGTCATGAGGAATGCTCTCTGCAACATCTGGACATAGCCAGCGGCCGTTTGACACCCCTGCACTTCCTGAAGCTCCATTGTTCCACTGAAGTTAAGCATCCCACACCATTATGTCACCCCCTCCACTGTGGCGCGTAGTAAACATCTCAGGTGGGATCTGCTTGTCATGCCAGTAACATTGGAAACCATCAGGACCATCAAGGTTACATTTTTTCTCATCAGAGAATAAAAATGTCTTCCACCTTTGAATGTCCCATGTTTGGTGCTCTCTTGCAAAGTCCAAACAAGCAGTTCTGTTGCGTTCAAGGAGACAAGGTTTTTGAACACGTTTTTTGTTTTTGAAGCCCTTCAGTCTCAGCTGCCGTCTGATGGTTATGGGGCTGCAGTCAGCACCAGTAAGGGCCTTAATTTGGGTCGAGGATCGTCCAGTGTCTTGATGAGAGAAGAGACCCTGCTTATGCAGTTCAGCAACCCGATCACGTTCAAAAAGGGAGAGTTTTTTTGCCTTTGCCATCACAACATGTGACTACCTGACATAATATGACAATGAATCCACATCTTTGCACAGATATGGCCTTTTAAAGGCATGTGGTCCTAAACTTTTGATCAGCTGAAAAACAGCCTGTTTCAGTTTAATCGTTATTTTCAATTAATTGAATGCTCAAAAAAATTTTTGTCTCACTCTCATTTCTTCTTGTTGCATGTTGAAGCTCTACTTGGAACCTTGTTAAGATCCAACAATGTAAAATATGATTTTTTGGCCATTTTTCAAGTGGTCTTAAACTTTTGATCAGGACTGTACATATTATGAACAAGCCTTAACAACACTTTAACAAAAGCACTCATTCACCTTTGTAGATTCAGGCATTGTGGAGAAATGCATTTTCTCAAATAACTTTTTATTGAAGATAAGAAAAAGGAGTACAATTCTTACTGAACACAGAGCCACATGATACAGCATAAGAAGATATAAAGAGACAAGGCACAGATCTGCATTCTTTTTGGTTTTCTACTACATTAGTGTAGATAGTAACAAGTATGGACTGTTTGCACGATCCTATACTATAACAGGCTCACAACTGAGGTTGAGAATGTCGCAGCACAACGACATACGTTATCATGTTGCAAAATGTAAGAAATGCATTTTCAAGTTCACAACAGGCACAAAAAAATCTAATTTTTATGAGAGTAGATCTTGGCAGCCTGTCAGCCTACTAAACATTAGAGTCCTGATCTTTGAGCATCTTTGTGAATGAATTCTTCACAGTACAAATGGCTAGAGAGGTGAAGGGGGCTTGTAAAATATGTTTTTATTAAACAGTTTAAAAAAATAGGTTATAACAGTTTGGCATGTAATGTCACATTACATAGAAAGAGTACATAGGCTGTACAGATAGGGGGTTTGTTGTTAGCCCTTACGTTGCGGCAACAATTTTTTCATTTTTTGCACACGCTACAAAGCATGTTATGCCAAAAGATTACCTAGTCCCCTAAAACATTATATATTTTCTGAAATTAGGAAGCCTTTAAAATAAAATGGTGGCAGTTGGAATTTTTTAAGGGGTTTAAGGAGACAGGTTAACACCTCTGCAAAATGATTGGGCACAGACTATACTGACAGCTCTGAACCTGGAAGGGCTCAGAGTTGAGCCCTTCCGGGTCCATACTCCTTCTGCATCCAGAAAGTTAAAACGGTACTATCAAATGATGGATGTTTTAAGGTGTTCTGAAGCCATGTGATGCTTAAATCCTTGTGACAGCGGTTATGGAGGGATTCAAGTACAGACCAGCCATGTAAGAATAACAGTCATGCAGAATGATGCAGTAACAGATATAAGTTAAAAAGGTGGCTACATACCTCCAGTTTTAATTTGACGTCTTCTCTGGTTTTACATATGTTATCCAGAATAGATATGGCTAACTCCACTTGACTACAGTACTCTCCATATATAAGAAGTCTGATGAAGATGATAAAAATGAGTTAGCTGTGCACAGTTCTTTTTAATATTACATTTATAGAAAACAATGAGCTCATACACAGACAGATATTCCATGAAACATGATAAAAGATTAAAAAACTGTAGTATTCATCCAACTATGCAGATGATCTGCAAATGTATTGGCTGGCAGTCTGTAGTTAAAGTAGAATTTCAGGCAAAACCTGTCTAGTCTTAAAAATTTTCCCTCCCCCTTCTCAAAGTACAACTAAGGCCAGGTTCACATATGTGCAAATTGTGTTTTTCACCGCGAGCATGACTTTTTGAAATCATGCTTTCAAAATGCACTGCAGTAGTGATCTGCAGCGGGTGTCCATATTAAGGTAATGACACTCCAAATGCAGGTCATAAACACAGTGCGTTTGATTGCATTGGATCGCATGGTACAGAAGTATCATAAAAATACAGTTGCAATCAGTTTCCAATCAGGAGAAAACTGTCATGGAACTCAACGAGTAAAAAAGAGAACAAGTTCTCTTTTTCCTCGTCGAGAGTCTCAATTTCCTCGTCGTGTTTCTCGTTGGGCTGTTTTACGACGAGAAACACGTTTGTGTGTATGCTTAGAAACCCACGCATGCTCAGAATAAAGTATGAGACGGGAGCGCACCTTCGGTAAAAGTAGCGTTTGTAATAGAGATAGCACATTCGTCACACTGTAACAGACTGAAAAGCGCAAATCGTCTCCCACCAAACTTTTACTAACACGCAGTAACACGAGATTAGCAAAAGCAGCCCCAAGGGTGGCGCCAATGGAATCAAACTTCCCCTTTATAGTGCCGTCGTACGTGTTGTACGTCACCGCGTTTGAGAACGAGGAGATTTTGTCTTGACAGCGTGTATGCAAGGAAAGCTTGACAAAATTCTCGACAAGCCTGACAAGAAACTCGTCGAGGAAAACGATGTTTCATTTACGACGAGTCCCTCGGTCGTGTGTACGAGACCTCATAATCGCTGACCTAGAAGTGTGATTCCTGTAAACAGCTTGTTGACCAATTGTCATTGTTTTGGAACCCACAAAAAAGGCAGCAAAATCGAACAGGATCAATGTCTCATCTGATCTTTACAAAGCATAAACCCACACCATGTGGGTTATCACCCATAAATTATAAAACTAAAAAAAAAAAATATTAACAAAATAAACACTAGAGCATCATTATTTAAAATACTGTAAAAATGTGGTTTCAATTTTTTTCCATACTGTAAATAATATATTATTTCTGAATGGATTAATAAATAATGAAAAAACACAATTGCTTCCTATTGCAGCCAATCAGGGTTCCTGTGTTATTTTTTCACAAAATGATAGGTGAAGTTACTTGTGACAAGAAATGTGATAAGAATTTTAGGCGTGGATCCGTGGATTTATTTCAGTAGTCTATGCTCTTCAAATGAAGCATTTGCCATTTTAGATTTTCAGCATACACAATATAGCTAAAGGTAACTATTCTTATCTGTTGTTAAATACAGACATAAAACCTTATGACAATATAATGTAACTGACATGCTACCTATGATGATTTATATCCCTTAATACTGCACTTTTTGAACATTTAAAGAATGGACATTATAAAATGTATATATACACATTCAGGGGTTTATTTACTAAAGGCAAATAGGCCATTCACGTTACATAGGAATCTCTCTGCAGCTTAGTGAATGTGGGGCAATTTCACTTTACAAATAATACTCAATCAGGTGCAAGGAAAATAAATAAAACAGCCCTTTGCTTGCACATGACTTTCAGTCATTTTTTTTAACTTTCCATCTATTAAATCTTCTGCCCTTGTTGTTTTAACTTTGAATAATATTTTTTTTCTGACAGTAAATACCTTATACAGCCCACTTCCTGTTTCTTGTCTGGTAAAAAGCCTAGGCTTATGACATCATGCACAGCTCTCTCTCTCTCACTCTTAGTAAGTTTGCCAGGAAGAGAGGGGGGGTGAGTCACAAGAGGACCAATGAGAGCTGCGGGGCTGCAGAGCTGGAGGTGTGCCTCTGTGTGTCTGTGTAAATCTAGGAAGTGAACAGGCAGCAGCTTTAGCTGCCCACAGTTAAAATGGCTGCAGCCAGACTCAGTGGAGGGAGATTTCCGCAGCTTATTTGGCAAGTACAGAATCACATTATATATAAAATAATATGCAAAGTGATTGGAGGGAAACTTCAGAATGGCAAAGATGTTTTTATTACAAATTATGTGAGCAGACTGTAGTTCCTCTTTAACCTCCCTGGCGATATGATTCTTTCAGATTTTAGGTGCTGAAAGCGGTACCATTATTTGCAAGGAAATTTGGCGTTTTATACTGTAGGCTTGTAATTCTTAGGAATAACTCACTGAAATCTATCCAAACAAGAGTCTAATAGGCATCCCGGGTATGATTTTTTTTTTTTTATTATTAAAAATTATAATATAATAAATAATTATAAAAAATTATAACAAATAATAATATAATTATAGTAAAAATTATTCAATAATGTAATCAAATCAAAATCACTGAAATTTGCTCAGTTGCAGAATTTTTGCTGTCATTATTTTTTTTTTTTATGACGAATTTCCCCATAAATCGCTATCGCTAAATTCTGCAAGTGATTCTGATTTATTATCGCTGTTTTTTAGCTGCTCTAAAACAATTTTTGCCATAAAGGGACACTTTTGGTTGCTATGGGCAATCTACAGTTTGCAGGGAGAAAGAACAGTTTTTATTATATAAAAGGACATGTAGTGTACAGGGCAGACCACTAGGGACATGGGGGGGGTGTATTTTTTACATACAGTACTGTAATCTATAAGATTACAGTGTACTGTATGTATAGTGTTTGTTTACATTTTTGAATTTGGCGCCGTTCCCCCCCCCCTACGTCGCGACGCTCGCAGGGAAGGGAATCGGAGGTACACACAGCATCAGGCGGACATCCGGCCACCGTGTACTGCGGGGATTCATCGCTGGATCACAGAGAAAAGGTAAGTAAACTCTTTCCTGCATCCAGCGAGGCAAGTCCGTGTGTGGCACGGGGTTACCGATCGTAGCTTAAAAATCTCACCCCGTGCCACACACGGGAAGACCGACAGGGAGGTTAAAGGGGTTGTAAACTCTCCTAGGATGCATTAAGGTGAAAAAACATCTGACAATTACTGTTCCCCCAGCCCCCCCATTTTACTCAACTGAGCCCTGGAGGACGCTCTGCATCTTTGCCTGGACTTCTCGGCTCTTGATTGGATAGATTGATAGCAGCACAGCCATTGGCTCCCAATGACACGGGCCCTGGGGGGGCGTGCATTAGGTCCTGCATTCGGCGAGTATGGACGTCGAATGCTGGACACAGGAGCATGCCCGCAAGGTAACCCCCTTGGGAGAGCGCTTCCCAGAGGGGGAAGGAGCGTAAGGAGGAGCCGAGAGAGCCGCCGAGGGAACCCAGAAAGCGCTATTCAGGGCCACTCTGTGCAAAACGAGCTACCCAGTTGAGGTAAGTATGACATGTTTGTAATTTTTTTTTTTTTCCGAACCTTTAGTATCACTTTAAGCTTCAGAGAAAATGTCTTTACAAAGTGCAACTTCCCTTAGGAAGTGAACAGTCTATTTTGCCTTTAGTAAATCAACTCCACAAAACCTATGACCCAAGGTCACTGTGTTCATAAAAAAGTAAATTGATCTTATTCAGTTAATGGGTCCATGATTAGTATTAAAGCTGCCCATAAGTCTGTGGAAATGCACATGATCAATGCTGCCAGGATGTGTATACCAGTACATTGGCGGTCTACATCCCCGCCCTCCATAGCTGAATGGGTAGCTCGAATAAACCGCGTCGCTGAGATGGAGGCATGGACAACCTTTAAAAGCTCTCAATCATACAAAGATCTCCTTAATACTGCAGACTAATATCGCATGGAGGCCCTACTGCCCTTGGTCTGAGACACAGAATCAGACTCACACTGCTGATCTAGCATTTGGTAGCACTCTGTCCGCTGGACGCTGGAGAGGGTAGCTAGTGACGCTGGAGAGGGTAGTGGTGACTTTGGTACCCCCTCTCCCAAATAAGCCTAATTTGCTCCCCCCCTTTCCCATGCGTTTCCTCCCCTTCCTCACCCCTTCCACTCTCCTCTCCCTAACTTACCTCCCCTCCTCCTAGCCCTCCCCCTTTCTCTCTCTCTCTCTCTCTCTCTCTCTCTCTCTCTCTCTCCCTCTCTTCTTGCCTTTTCTCTTTTTTTTTCATTCCTTTCTCTCTATGTGTTAACTCTTCTAAGAGATGTTCGCCCAAACAAACTATTTCATCCAGGAGGCTAATCACAGTACAGACTTGCTCAGACATATTGAGAAGGACAAACTGAGTGGGTATTAGCCACTACAGAATAATTTAGGACTTTGTTGGGGCTTTGTGTCTATAGTAGGTGAGCTAATAAATTCTCAAAGAATTTCTTTTAAACAAAATAACACATTTTATTTAAATACATAAAAACAATAAATAATAATTGCTCAGACATATTATTCTATGTTTTGTCAAAATTTGACTGTACGACTTCTTGTTTGGGCTCATGGAGCCATTTATACTTATGTTCACTGCAAATCTTTTCGATAAAAGTCTTTTTGGAAAAAGTATTAAAGCTGCCCAGGGCATTTGTACTCATGGGGTCTGATTTACTAAGACTGGAGAGTACAAAATCTGGTGCAATCTGTGCATGGTGGCCAATCAGCTTCTAACTTTAGTTTGTTTAATTAGGCTTTGAAAAAAATCTGGAAGCTGATTGGATGGCAGAGATTGGTGCAGAACTGCACCAGATTTTGCAGGTTCCAGGTTTGGTAAATCAACCCCATAATGTCCTGAGAGACTGACCACGCCTTCTTTTATAGCTCTGTGAAGATGATAAAATTGAAAATGAGCCCAAACACCAAGGACATTGAAGTAGGTGAAGTGATGAGAGAAGCAGAAAGTAGCAGAAACAATGAAAGGACACAACGGCATCAGGGTAGGCCTATCTTCCCTTCGGACCTGTTGGTTGTGAATCTACTGTAACCCTGTTGTTGCTGTTGATAAAGTTATTGCAGATACTGAAATACTACCTCTCTTTATATGCCAGGAAGACCGAGTAGAGGTTTTGGCTATTTTTATGCGTAATCGAGTCCGTGACTTCAAGCATGAGGCTTCTGTGCACTTTCACCAGTTCCTGTATGCCAAAGAGAGAAACATGTCATCACAAACAAAAACATTTAAAGAATAACTAAACTAAACTAGATAAAAGGGCACAAACAGCACTGTGTAGGATTCAGTTCACACTGATACGGCGTGGGATTTGCAGCGATTCCTGTGCGTTTCCCACACTGCATCATAATCACTCTCTGTTCATGTCAATGTTAACCACTTCCCTGCCCATAGGATGTCATATGACGGCCTGGACTTTGAGTGGAGATATTTGAATGAGGCCTGCAGCTGTAGGCATCATTTAGATATTTTTTTTCAGCCGGTAGTTCCCTGCAAAGTAAAAGCCCTCATAGTGGCTGTTTAGCCGCTTGATTACATAAACTTGATTGCTGTGGTTCTATTCCCAGCTGCAAATGGCGAGCCAAAGAAAGAGTTTGCTGGCGGCTGCAGTTTACCGTAAAGCTGACCGTGGACCACGTGGTCCCTGGCAATCTCTATGACCCTCGAAGGCCAGAAGAAACTTCATGACTTAACTTCCGATGCCAGCAGATGTAAACACTGCCGTTTTTGTTTGCTGGGAAGCCTAAGATTATTATTTATTTATTTTTATCTCAGGCTTTCCAGCATAGGGCAGAGATCGGGGGACTTATAGTCCCCCGATCTCTGTAAAGAAGATCTGTCATGCCGTATTCCTATTACAAGGGATGTTCACATTCCTTGTAATAGAAATAAAAGTGATACAAAAAAAGAAGCGAGTGTATTTGTAGGTCGTGTAATTAATTTTAGAGCGAGAGCAATAATTCTAGCGCAGGACCCCCTCTCTAACTCTAACCTGCTAATGTTTTGTGTGGGTGTGGTATGATTTGAGCAATACAAAATGAATGGGCTCAAATCGAACGGCAACAAATTGCATGTGATTTGAACAGGAATGTGGCGCGATTCCTATCCAAATCACATGCAGTTTCCCGCACAACATCAGTGTAAACCACCACTAAGGGCTATTTTTAAAAAGGCTCAGACCACATAACACTAATATTTCTGTTATTTGTGAATTCTGGTGCACTGAATCACTGCTAATTTCTTATCTGAACTAGACTAAAGCAGTAAAATCACCCTTTTAGAGCTCACAACTCCAAGCCTACAGCTACGGAGTCTCATTGTTCTTGCTGCAAGTCTGTAATGTTTAGTAAACAAAACATACAACAGACTAAAGTAATTTACTAAAGCACTGTGCATATATAAGCACGTTGATTGTGCATAAACAACCCAGTTGTATCCTTAGGGCCGGTTCACACTGCTGCATGGTGCAAAATCGCATGAGAAACGCACTGCACTGCAAATCACATGCCCGTGCGACTCGATTTCAGCCATACAGATAGTATGGCTGAAATCCCATCGCATTCCGACTACACTCACACAGGACCCTTTTTTTTTTTGTCCGCACCAGAATCGGATCACATGGGTGTTCACACCAATGCGATCTGATTCACGTCTGAACTGACAGTTCGCAGTGCGATATGCGAGCTGAAATGGGGGTGTCATTAACAATGTATTGACACTCCCCAGCAGTTCGCATATGGCAGTGTGAACCCGCAGTGGATTTGCAGGGTAAGCGCATCGCACTAGTGTGAACCCAGCCTTAGACTGGTGTTAAAGCTTTGTGAATTGAGCCTTGTGTCTATAAAGTTAGCCTAGGTCTGAACTCCAGGAAAACAGCAAAACACTCTAAGGCCGTGTACACACGGCAGAGAACCTCGACGGGCAGAACACATCGTTCCGCCCGTCGAGGTTCTCTGCCGGCCGTCGAAATCGGCGACCCGCCCGTCGGGAATGGCAACCAGCCATTCATCCAGGCGGGCCGTCGAGCAAATAGAGAGCGTGCTCTCTATTTCTGCTCGACGGGCTTCCCGACGGGAAGCTCGCCGAGAGCGTACACACGGCCGAGGTCCTCGCTGGAATGCAGCTTCCAGCGAGGTTCTCGCTGGTTTCCAGCGAGAACCTCGGTCGTGTGTACGCCGCCTAATACAATACATAAACTATACTGTGATCAAATATACATTCCAAAAGGACTTGTAAGTGTGGTTAGCCAATCTTGGGCCTGCTAGACAGCATAGCCAGGTCAGTAGCCTCACAATTTGGTCATCTGCCAACCCAAACCTCCCTTTCGTGTAAGCGTGTATACTGTATTGACATTACTATGAGTACAGTGTCACAGTGTCACATAATTGTACAAGTTCTTTATAAAACACATTTATTGATGTTTTAATGGAAATGTAACTGAATTCAATGGCATTTTATATTAGCCAGGAGCAGCTGTAAAATGTGTCCTTGTTAATTATTCTTCCTGCTTCTCGTCTAAGCTACTTACAGGGATATTAATAAATATTTGTTGCAGGTCTGTTGTAGGCAAGAATTTTTTCAATGGGTCCATGAAGAACTGCAAAAGAAAAGACACATAATGAATGTATAAAAAAAAGTGATGTGAAAAATGAATTCACTGTGATGAACACTCAACGACTAATTATACAGGAGGTGAGAGGTTATTTTTGGTATCATTCACTGTTATCACACCACTAATTTTCTGGCATTCTACATACAAGGGTGTCTCTATCAGTCAGTTAACAGTACTTACACATTTAGAATTTCTAATCAAAGAGCTTAGGCTTTGATTGTCTCTGTGTAAAGGTAAGGATGGTCATTGGATGCTCACAGTGCTAACTTGGTCTTACCAAGTAAAGGTTTTGATATTTTCTTGCCCACTGGTAAATCAGTAGACCAGAAAGTAAGCAATAGTCTCTGTATTTGGCCACAGTGTGGATTTGATAGAATCAAATAAAATAGGTTACAGTGGGGGAGATGTGGATATTACAGTGGGTCTTACATAAAATGCACACATTTAATTGTATTTAGTTTTAAACAAATTGTATGGCTCTCACAGAATTACATTTTAAAATATGTGGCATTCATGGCTCTCTCAGTGGATATTACAGTGGGGGATATGTGTACATTACAGTGGGGGAGATGGCGTGGATATTACAGTGGGGGAGATGTGGATTTTTCAGTGGGGGAGATGTGTACATTACAGTGGGGGAGATGGCGTGGATATTACAGTGGGGGAGATGTGGATATTACAGTGGGGAGATGTGGATATTGCAGTGGGGGAGATGTGGATATTACAGTGGGGGAGATGTGGATATTACAGTGGGGGAGATGTGGATATTACAGTGGGGGAGATGGCGTGGATATTAAGCCCCATACACACGGCCGAGGTTCTCGGCAGAAACCAGCGAGAACCTCGCTGGGAGCCACATTCTGCCGAGAACCTCGGCCGTGTGTACGCTCTCGGCAAGCCCCGCCCGTCAGGAAACCCGTCGAGCAAATAGAGAACAGGTTCTCTATTTGCTCGACGGCCTGTCGGGATGAATGGCTGGTTGCCTTTCCCGACGGGCGGGTCACCGATTCTAACGGCCGGCAGAGAACCTCGACGGGCGGAACGATGTGTTCCGCCCGTCGAGGTTCTCTGCTGTGTGTACGGGGCCTTACAGTGGGGAAATGTGGATATTACAGTGGGGGAGATGGCGTGGATATTACAGTGGGGAAATGTGGATATTACAGTGGGGAGATGTGGATATTACAGTGGGGGAGATGGCGTGGATATTACAGTGGGGAAATTTGGATATTACAGTGGGGGAGATGGCGTGGATATTACAGTGGGGAAATGTGGATATTACAGTGGGGAGATGTGGATATTACAGTGGGGGAGATGTGGATATTACAGTGGGGGAGATGTGGATATTTCAGTGGGGGAGATATGGATATTTCAGTGGGGGAGATGGCGTGGATATTACAGTGGGGGAGATGGCGTAGATATTACAGTGGGGAGATGTGGATATTACAGTGGGGGAGATGGCGTGGATATTACAGTGGGGTAATGTGGATATTACAGTGGGGGAGATGGCGTGGATATTACAGTGGGGGATGTGGATATTACAGTGGGGGAGATGGCGTGGATATTACAGTGGGGAAATGTGGATATTACAGTGGGGAGATGTGGATATTACAGTGGGGGATATGTGGATATTTCAGTGGGGGAGATGTGGATATTTCAGTGGGGGATATGTGGATATTTCAGTGGGGGAGATGTGGATATTACAGTGGGGGAGATGTGGATATTACAGTGGGGGAGATGGCGTGGATATTACAGTGGGGGAGATGTGGATATTACAGTGGGGGATATGTGGATATTTCAGTGGGGGAGATGTGGATATTACAGTGGGGGAGATGGCGTGGATATTACAGTGGGGAGATGTGGATATTACAGTGGGGAGATGTGGATATTACAGTGGGGAGATGTGGACATTACAGTGGGAAGATGTGGATATTACAGTGGGGAGATGTGGATATTACAGTGGGGGAGATGACGTGGATATTACAGTAGGGGGATGTGGATATTTCAGTGGGGGAGATGTGGATATTTCAGTGGGGGAGATGGCGTGGATATTACAGTGGTGAGATGTGGATATTACAGTGGGGGAGATGGCGTGGATATTACAGTAGGGGGGTGTGGATATTACAGTGGAGAGATGTGGATATTACAGTGGGGAGATGTGGACATTACAGTGGGGAGATGTGGATATTACAGTGGGGAGATGTGGATATTACAGTGGGGGAGATGACGTGGATATTACAGTGGGGAGATGCGGATATTACAGTGGGGGAGATGTGGATATTACAGTGGGGAGATGTGGACATTACAGTGGGAAGATGTGGATATTGCAGTGGGGAGATGTCTGTTTCACCACTTTACACCCACCTTTTCGATCGACTCCAATGTCTCAGAATATTTCTCCTCTGTCTGCTTAATTTCTAAAAGGCAGCAGCTCCGGATGTCACTCTCTGCAGTCCTCTGCAATCATTCAAAAGAAATGTCATTCAGAAACTCTAGTAAAAATGACTATAATAATAAATGATGTATTCGTATCTATCAGACAGTTAAATGGTCAGTAAAGCCTTCAACACAGAATTGGATTTTCTGCAGACAAAGTCTCGGACTCGTTAGCCAAAAATCTGTCTTGCATGCAAACGACACACAATTGTCGGCCAACAAACACAAAAGTAGTTACGTACTACGTAGTCTTTCAGCTCTTTAGCGACACCCTTTGGACACCTTCTGCTAATTTAGTGTTTGGTGAGCATTGTTTCCGAGCATGTGTGTTTGTACTTTGGACTTTTGTCTGACCGACTTGTGTGCAAGAAGAATCCTACAACAGACTATTTTAAATTTAAAGCATGGTATCCAACATTTGTCCGTGGAAAATCTGACAACAATTGGAGCATACAAACAGTACCGTATTTTCCGGCGTATAAGATGACCTTTTGTACTTAAAAATATTGCCTAAAAGTCGGGGGTCGTCTTATACACCAGATGCAGAGTCAGTCAGACTGCGGGCATACATTGTTCAAAAGCCGCGCCTCCTCCTCGTCCTGTTCCGTGATAGGCAGAAAACTCAGTTTCCCAGCAGAGCCTCTGTTCAGTGTTCCGCCTATCACGGAGGTCCTCTCATCCTCAGCCTTGGACGAGAGGACCTCTGTGATAGGTGGAACACCGAACACCGGCTCTGCTGGGAAACTGAGTGTTCCGCCTATGACGGAACAGGACGAGGAGCCAGTGCGGCTTTTGAACAATGGATGCCCGAAGTCTGACTGACTCTGCATACAGGGATAAGGTCTGGAGATCTGGAGATCAGCACAGTGAGGTAGGCAATGGGCACATTGAGGTATGCAATGAGCACAGTGAGGTATGCAAAGAGCACAGTGAGGTAGGCAATGAGCACAGTGAGGTAGGCAATGAGCACAGTGAGGTAGGCAATGAGCACAGTGAGGTATGCAATGAGCACAGTGAGGTAGGCAATGAGCACAGTGAGGTAGGCAATGAGCACAGTGAGGTATGCAATGAGCACAGTGAGGTATGCAATGAGCACAGTGAGGTATGCAATGAGCACAGTGAGGTGTGTCGGAAGTGGGTCGTCTTATACGGCGAGTATATCCCAAAACCAAGCTTTTAGCTAGAAAAGTAGGTGGTCGCCTTATACGCCGGCAAATACGGTATGTTATCACCCGATTCCCGTTGGAACATCTGATCGTGTGTACGAGGCTTTAGATTATGGAGATAATAATTTAGAAAAAGATAACAGTATATTGTGCTTGGCTTAGCTGGCCTGGCTTGAACCAAAATGTTCAAAGGTTTTAATTTGGGGCTTTTCAATGGTACCAACAGCAGCACTGATATACTGTATTTGAGTATATTTATTCCACACATCTGCATTTACACACCAGTACAAGTTTTCTTACATTGGGCATTGCAACTTCAACCTTCATGAGATCTTCATAAACCTCATCTCCTTCATCCTCTCTGTATACACAGTCATAATACAATTCATCATCTTCCTCCATCCCTGATTCACTGTAAGAGGGAAAAAAAACGTCATGAATTCATATGGTTGTATGACAAGTGTTAGAGCCGGTTCACCCTGGGGCGGCACGACTTCGGGGGCAACTCGGCAAGTCGTCTTGAAGACGACTTCAGAGTTAATTAGCAAAATGACTTCTGTATAGAAGTCAATGCAAATCGCCCGAGTCGCCCCCAAAGTCGTACAAGAAACTTTTTCTAAGTCAGAGCGACTTGCGTCGCTCCTATTAGAACGGTTTTGGTGAATAGAATGGGACGCGACTTGTCAGGCGTCTGAGTTGCCTGACGAGTCGCCCCAGTGTGAACCGGCTCTTAATGTATAAATGTGATGATCCATCAAAGGAGCATGGTTTGGTCACCTACCTCCACAAGACTCCATCTTGTGTGGAAATGTATAATGTTGTATGACAGTACAGTTCTAAGCAGAAAAGCCTGGCTGGCTACAAAAATGAACTATTTCTCCTCCAGGCTTAGTACTGCAAACTGACCAATGAACAAATGGCCTAAACATGGTAACTTTTTCCAGCATGGAACTTCTACTGAATACACAGTGCCCTAAGACCCCTTTCACACGTGTGGACCGTGGAGATCCGCTAGTCAGTTTTTTTTTGGCGAACCTGAACGGGCGCTCAATGTACCTCTATGGAGCGTCGGATGTCAGCGGTGACATGTCCGTAAAGTGTGTTGGATGCAAACCCTATTTTTTGCATTCGTCTGGCGGATCGGATCGGATGAAAACAGACAGACGGTTCGTTTTCATCCCATCCCCCATTAGAGGAGAGCGGAAATCTGACTGGTCCCTTTTTACACAGTGTGCAGAGATGGACTAGTCATCCACCGGCTCAGCGGGAATCAACAAAGCGATCCCCGCTGAGCAAGCGGATGTCCAAGAACGGAACTTCCCGGGATCCGCGCATGTGAAAGGGGTCTTACAAATTTAACATTATGGAATCTCATAGGTAGGTTCTGCTATTTCAGAGTTTTCCATCTAATAACAGTTTACCAAATTTGATATTATCGTGTTTAGGGAGTCCTATATTTGTGGTCTCTATTAGAAATGCACTATATTGAAAAAAGTATTGGGTTCTGTAGGGTTCAAAATTCAGTTGGCCCACCCTTTGCAGCTATAACAGCTTCAACTCTTCTGGGAAGGCTGTCCACAAGGTTTAGGAGTGTGTCTATGGGAATGTTTGACCATTCTTCCAGAAGTGCATTTCTGAGGTCAGGCACTGACTTTGAACGAGAAGGCCTGGCTCGCAGTTTCCGCTCTAATTCATCCCAAAGGTGTTCTATCAGGTTGAGGTCAGGACTCTGTGCAAGTCAGTCAAGTTCCTCCACTCCAAACTCACTTATCCGTGTCTTTATGGACCTTGCTTTGGGTCTGGTGCGTAGTCATGTTGGAACAGGAAGGGGCCGTCCCCAAACTGTTCGCACAAATTTTTGTTCCAAAAATGGAACTTCCGCTTAATCCACTCCCCTCCCCCTTACATGCCACATTTGGCATGTAATTTTTTTTGGGGGGAGTGGGGGCTTCAGGAGGAGTGGGACTTCCTGTCCCACTTCCTGCTTCCGCCGAGGGGCTGGGAAGGCGATTAGGCTGCAGCCCCTCCCTTAGGCGATCCTCTAGGACACTGACAGGTCCTAGACGATCGCCTGTCCAATCAGCGGCGAGCCACGTCGCACGCGCATGCGCAGTGCGGCTCGCGCATGCGCAGTGGGTGCCCGGCCGTGAAGCCGAAGGCTGTCACGGCCGGGTACCCACAGTAGAAATGAATACGCCGGACGGGGAGGGGGGGGAGAGGAGCGGAGCCCCCCCGGCGCGTCGCTGGAACGCTGGAGCAGGTAAGTGATTGTTTATTAAAAGCCAGCAGCTACACTTTTTGTAGCTGCTGACTTTTAATAAACAAAACTTTTGGCTGGAACACCCCTTTAAGAGTTCCCTTCACTGGAACTAAGCCCTGAAAAACAATTTCACACCATTATCCTCCCTTTACGAAATGATTTGGACCAGTGCACAAAGCAAGGTTCATAAAGACATGGATGAGCAAGTTCGCCCCTCTATGTCAGCTTATGTGGCCATGCACACATAGGTGTTTACAGGCATATTAGAGGCTAAAAAAAAGAAAAAATCACTTGCGCTTTCAGGAAAGGAGCATTTGAGCAGAAAAAGTGCTTGATGCGCCTAAACGCCTGTAAACGTGTCTAAACCGCCTAAACACTTGGCATGTTTCAAACTTGAGCATTTATTTCTTTCAAGGGCCAGAATAAATAAATATTATGGACAATGAAATAAATGAATACCTAAACACTTGGCATGCTTAACCACTTAAGGACCTTGCCTGTTTTTCAGATTTGGTGTTTACAAGATTAAAACATTTTTTTTGCTAGAAAATTACTTAAAACCCCCAAACATTATATATATTTTTTTCTAACACCCTAGAGAATAAAATGGCGGTCATTGCAATACTTTTTGTCACACCATATTTGCACGGCGATCTTACAAGCGCACTTTTTTTTTTGGAAAAAAATTCACTTTAAAAAAAAAAAAAATAAGACAAACTTTTACCCTTAAAAATCTCCATAGGCAACGTTTAAAGAATTCTATAGGTTGCATCTTTTGAGTTACAGAGGGCTAGAATTATTGCTCTCGCTCTAATGGCCGCGGTAATACCTCACTGTGTGGTTTGAACACCGTTTTCATATGAGGCGCTACTCACGTATGCGTTCGCTTCTGCACGCGAGCTCGTCAGGGACGGTGCACTTTAAAAAAAAAAATGTTGTTTCTTATTTATTTTTATTTATTTTATAAATTTTGGTCACTTTTATTCCTATTACTAGGAATGTAAACATCCCATGTAATAGAAAAAAGCACGACAGGTCCTCTTAAACATGAGATTTGGGGTCAAAAAGACTTAAGATCCCATATGACAACAAGAAAATGTCCCTTTAAGAAGCATGAGCGGAAGTGACGTTTTGACGTCGCTTCCACCCTGCTATGCTATGGAGATGGGCGGGGGCCATCTTGCCCTCACTCATATCCCAGCCGAGCAGGGGAAAGGACCCGATCACCTCCGCCGCTGCCGACGGCTCTGGTAAGCGGCAGAGGGCACGGGAGAGCGGTGGGAGGGGGGCCCCCGCCGCCGATAACGGTGAGCTCACTAAAAAGATGCATATCTCGGTTGTGGCAGCAACTGCTGCCGTTACCGAGAAATCCATCTTTATAAAAATGACGTATATATACAATGAGGGGTCCTTAAGTGGTTAACCTCCCTGGCGGTATGATTATGTCAGACTTTTGATGCTCAAAGCGGTACAATGTTTCGCATGGAAATTTGGCTTTTTTTATGGTAGGCCTGTAATTATTAGGTTCTACTTTTTTTTGCAAACAAGAGTGGGCAAGATGTGCCATGCTAATAAACTTATACACAAAAAGACTAAGTGCTATAAAAAAAAAAAAAAAAAAATCAAATGATGTTTTAAAAAAAGTATTAGTGTGTGCACACTTATGCAACCATATTATTTTATTTTTTTATTTTTACTTTCCTCCACCTAAAAGATTTCAGTTTGTTGTTCATTTGAGTTGTACAGTCTATAGGTCACATTAAAGGTGGAAAAAGTTCTGAATTTATTTAACTTTGTATTATTTATTTTTTTCATCACAGAAACCTGACATTTTGTGCAGTGTGTAGACTTTTTATATCAACTGTACATGAATACTAATAAAGAGGAACTGCAGTCTTCTGACATCATTTGTAATAAAAACATATTTGCCATTCTGAAGCCTCCCTCCAATTAATTTGCATATTATTTTATATATACTGGGATTCTGTACTTTCCAAATATGCTGCAGAAATCTCCCTCCACTGAGTCTGGCTGCACCCATTTTAACTGTGGGCAGCTGAAGCTTCTGCCTGTTCACTCCCTGGATTTACACAGGCACACAGATCTCGGCAGCTCTCATTGCCCACTTATGACTCATCCCCCTCTCTTCCTGGAAAACTCTCACTAAGGTGAGAGAGAGAGCTGTGCATGATGTCATTAGCCTAGTTTTTTTTTACCAGACAAGAAACATGAAGTGGGCAATTTTAAACGCGATTTCAGGGAATACCTGTGTATGGAGCCTCAACCCGCATCAAAGTCAGACCAAAGTAGTACAGGGACTACTATGAAGTCGAAGCAACTTGAAGTCGCACAGATATAAATGGTTATCATTGGGAATCATGGGGTTCGACTTGCCGTGCAACTCTGATGTCCAAAGTCGCAGGAAAAGTTGCACACGTGTGAAAGGGGCCTAATTATGGGATTTGTTTACCCTCTTTTTGTATCCAAATCCGGCTTTAAACTTCTCCACAACAGTATCTCGGACCTGTCTGGTGTGTTCCTTGTTCTTTATGATGCTCACTGCGCTTTAAACGGACCTCTGAGACTATCACAGTGCAGGTGCATTTATACGGAGACTTGATTACACACAGGTGGATTCTATTTATCATCATTAGTCATTTAGGTCAACATTGGATCATTCAGAGATCCTCACTGAACTTCTGGAGAGAGTTTGCTGCACTGAAAGTAAAGGGGCTGAATAATTTTGCAAGCCCAATTTTTCATTTTTTTTTTCAGTTTTTGTTCAAAAAAGTTTAAAATATCCAATAAATTTCATTCCACTTCATGATTGTGTACCACTTGTTGTTGATTCTTCACAAAAAAATACAGTTTTATATCTTTATGTTTGAAGCCTGAAATGTGGCAAAAGGTCGCAAAGTTCAAGGGGGCCGAATACTTTTGCAAGGCACTGTGTGTATATATATACACAAACACACACATATACACACACAATACATATATAAAACATATTACAAATACATACTCAAGTAAATCAGGAAGAGCTTTATAAATGTCTTCATCTTGCACACTTTCCTCTGTAGGGAACGGCCTGCAGAAAAAAATATATATATATATATTTGTTAAGTTGTTTAAGGTTATACAGCAGATTTAGAACCATAGTGTTCAGAAAACATTTACGATCCATTATGTTATTTTTTATTGTATTATAACTGGAAAGCAGTGTTGCCTTGAAGCACTAGGTTCCTGGGTTTATTTCCTATAAGAGGCATGGTCTGCATTTAGGGTCCTTTCACACGGAGCGGACCGTTTTTCGATCCGCTCCGTGTGTGTCCGTCGGCTCAGCGGGGATCCCCGCTCAGCTGTCGGCGGACAGGGCGGTCCCCCCACAATGTGCAGGGACCGCCCTGTCTCTCCTCCGCTCTCCCCTATGGGGAATCGGATGAATACGGACTGTGTGTCCGTCTTCATCTGATCCGATCCTTCAGACGGAAGAAAAATAGGGTTTTCTTCCGTCCGAAAAACCGGATCTTTGCGGAGGCGGGTCATTACGGACGTTAGCGGATGCATCATCCGCTAACGGCCGTGATCACATAGGGATGCATTACAAGTCCGTAAACGGACTTGTAATAAACGGACGAACGGTCCGCCCGTGTGAAAGGACCCTTAGTCTGTATGACCCGAGAATAAGCCGAGGTACCTAATTTTACCCCCAAAAAATTGGAAAACTTAGGGTGAGAAATGCAGCAGCTACTGTAAGCGGAAAAGAGGGTCAACAATGCCAATTTGCACGCCTCACTGTGCCCATTTGCACGCCTCACTGTGCCCAGCCTCACTGTGCCCATCCTCACTGTGCCCATTTGCATGCCTCACTGTGCCCAACCTCACTGTGCCCATTACAACCTCCCTGTGCCCATTGCAACTCCCTGTGCCCATTGCAACTCCCTGTGCCCATTACCTCACTGAGCCCATTACCTCACTGAGCCCATTACTACCTCACTGTGCCCATTACAACCTTACTGTGCCCATTACAACCTCACTGTGCCCAGTGCAGCGTACCTGAAATTCTTGACAGGTTGCGCTACGGGTGTCCATTTTTTAAAACTCGTGGCTTCTCCCTGTGATCAGTGTTCCGCCTATCGTTCTTTCATCCTCGGACTCAGTTTCTCAGCAGACACTGTGTTCAGTGTTCCACCAATCACGGACATTCTTTCATCCTCAGACAAGAGAAGGTCCGTGATAGGCGGAACACTGAACACAGTGTCTGCTGGAAAACTGAGTCTGAGGATGAAAGAATGTCTGTGATAGGCGTAACACTGAACACAGTGTCAAATGCCTATCACGGAACCGGACGGGACCAAGATGAAGCTGCAAGTTTAAAAAAATTGATGCCCGCAGCCCCATAGGTACACTGACTTGAGTATAAGCTGAGAGGGGTATAACAAGGGCTTATACTCGAGTACATACGATAAATGAGTAGAAACTCTGCTGACTTCTATCATCCAATCATGTGCAAGCAAAAATGCTGTTTTTTTACTTGCAAGTGATTGGGTACTCGTTGCAAAGTAAAGCCTTACCTCATTTATTAAGCTCTGGAGCAACTGCGCTTGCAGAGGGCAACTGCACTTCGCAAAGTGCACAGTCTATTTGCCTTTAGTAAGTCAATCCCTAATTGTTATCAGATTATTATTATTAGTATTATTATTATGGAGCAAAACGATGTGGCACAAGCAGGTCAATGTAACAAAATGTTTAGATATAGTCAGTATTTTTTAAAGGATAACAAACAGTTATGATGTGCAAAAAGCCACAACCCATTACAATTAATCATCATTTCTTGTTCTTACAATAGTATACTAAAATGGAATTGCTAAGAGCTACAGCAATTTGTGCTTCATCATACTGAATACACCCACAGCTTATTGTTTGTGCAGTGTTTGTCCTAAAGCACATTTTGAAGGACATTCTTCATCTATTGATATATTTTGTTCAGTAATATTATGGAGACCACAGAAGTACACCATTACAGAGACCACTGTCTTCAGATGAGAAGAGAGGAAAGTTGAATAAATAATTACTACAGTTATTATATAAACAGATATATGGACTTTAGCTTCAAATACATTTTTCTGGTTGGCGTATGCTTTTCGTAAGTTCTACCTAGACAGAGAACAAGGGTTTTTATGTAGAATTAATATTCAAGGACATTCTTGTAGTTGAGCAGAACGAACTTTAAACTTGCATAAAACATCCATTTTTTAAGCCGTCATACTGATACATGGTCAACATCTATAATTTAAGATGCACTGATGTGGCTGTCACTACCTTTATTGCAAATGTCTCCTCAATGTGCAAAAAATGTCCTGAATAAATATTATACAGTGAGGCAAAAAAGTATTTAAAGAGCCACCAATTGTGCAAGTTCTCCCACTTAAAAAGATGAGAGAGGCCTGTAATTGTCATCATAGGTATACCTCAACTATGAGAGACACAACTATGTGGGAACCAATCCACACAATCACATTGTCTGATTTGGAAAGAATTTATTTGCAAATTATGGTGGAAAATAAGTATTTGGTCAATATCAATAGTTCATCTCAATACTTTGTTATATATCCTTTGTTGGCAATGACAGCGGTCAAAAAGCTTTCTGTAAGTCTTCACAAGGTTGCCACACACTGTTGCTGGTAGGTTAGCCCATTCCTCAATGCAGATCTCCTTTAGAGCAGTGATGTTTTGGGGCTGTCGCTGGGCAACATGGACTTTCAACTCCCTCAAAAGATTTTCTATGGGGTTGAGATCTGGAGACTGGCTGGGCCACTACAGGACCTTGAAATGCTTCTTACAAAGCCACTCCTTCGTTGCCCGGGTGTTGTGTTTGGGATCATTGTCACGCTGAAAGACCCAGCCACGTTTCATCTTCAATGCCCTTCCTGGGGAGGAGGTTTGCACACAAAATCTCACGATACATGGCCCCATTCATTCTTTCATGTACACAGCATGATGTTGCCACCCCCATGCTTCACAGTAGGTATGGTGTTCTTTGGTTGCAACTCAGCATTCTCTCTCCTCCAAACACAACGAGTTATGTTTCTACCAAACAGTTCTACTTTGGTTTTATCTGACCATGTGACATTCTCCCAATCCTCTTCTGTATTGTCCAAATGCTCTCTAGCAAACCTCAGACGGGCCCGGACATGTACTGGCTTAAGCAGGGGGACACGTTTGGCACTGCAGGATCTGAGACCCTGGCTTTGTAGTGTGTTACTGATTATAGCCTTTGTTACGTTGGTCCCAGCTCTCTGCAGGTCATTGACTAGGTCCCCCGTGTGGTTCTGGGATTTTTGCTCACCGTTCTTGTGATCATTTTTACCCCATAGGGTGAGATCTTGCGTGGAGCCCCAGATCAAGGGAGATTATCAGTGGTCTTGTATGTCTTCCATTTTCTAATTATTGTTACCACAGTTGATTTCTTTACACCAAGCTGCTTGCCTATTGCAGATTCAGTCTTTCCAGCCTGGTGCAGGTCTACAATTTTGTTTCTGGTGCCCTTCGACAGCTCTTTGGTCTTCATGATAGTGGAGTTTGGAGTGTGACTGTTTGAGGTTGTGGACAGGTGTCTTTTATACTGATAACAAGTTCAAACAGATGCCATTAATACAGGTAATGAGTGGAGGACCGAGGAGTCTCTTAACCACTTAGGGACCGGACCAATATGCTGCTAAATGCCCAAAGACGTTTTTACAATTCGGCACTGCGTCGCTTTAACAGACAATTGCGCGGTCGTGCGACGTGGCTCCCAAACAAAATTTACGTCGTTTTCTTCCCACAAATAGAGCTTTATTTTGATGGTATTTGATTGCCTCTGCGATTTTTATTTTTTGCGCTATAAACAAAAATAGAGCGACATTTTTGAAAAAAAAACTATATTTTTTACTTTTTGTTATAAGAAAATCGAATAAACAAAATTTTAGTCAAACATTTAGGCCAAAATGTATTCAGCCACATGTCTTAAGTATAAAAAAAAAAATAGCTACCTAGCAGCAACAGTGACACTAATACAGCGATCAGAAAACTGATCGCTTAGTGACACTGGCAATAGGGGGTGAAAGGGTTAACTAGGGCAGTGATCAAGGGGTTAAACCTTTATTAGGGGGGGTACGGGGCTACCCTGTCACACGAACTGTCACACTGACACTAAATGCAGTGATCAGTAAATATATGATCACTGCAATCAGTGACACTGTGGCAGGGGGCTGGGGGGGGTGATCGGAAGGGGTTAAGTGTGCCTATGTGTGTGGTGTCAGTGTAGTGTTGGTGCAACTTACTGTGATGTCTTCTCTCCTCTCGTCGGATTGAAAATACCGCCGAGAGGAGAGCTGACATCACTTCCTCTGCCAGTGTTTACATTACACAGGCAGAGGAAGTCACACGGCGGAGGCTCGGCGGATTGGCTGGAAGCGATCACGAGGGGGCGGACAAAAACGAACAGCCGTCCCCTCATCCTCCCACAGGTAAGACGCCCATCGCATGTAGCGGGGGGGGGGGTCCCGATCGGACCCCCGACCCGCAAGAAGGCAGGGACTTACATGTACGCCCATCTGCCTGTACGTGCCATTCTGTGGACGTTCATATACATGCGGCGGGCGTTAAGTGGTTAAAGAAGAAGATACAGGTCTGTGAGAACCAGAAATCTTGCTTGTTTGTAGGTGACCAAATACTTATTTTCCACCATAATTTCCAAATAAATTCTTTTCAAATCAGACAATATGATCGTCTGGATTTGTTTCCACATTTTGTCTCTCATAGTTGAGGTATACCTATGATGACAATTACAGGCCTCTCTCATCTTTTTAAAGCGGATGTCCGCTCAAAAAAAAATATTAAAAGCCAGCAGCTACAAATACTGCAGCTGCTGACTTTTAATATTAGGACACTTACCTGTCCTGGAGTTCAGCGCCGTCCGCAGCAGAGGATGAGCGATCGCTTGTCACTCTGCTGCTCCCCCAGCCATCCATGGTGAGGGTACCAGGAAGTGAAGCGTTGCGGCCTCACTGCCCGGTTCCCTACAGCGCATGCGCGAGTCGCGCTGCGCCCGCCGATTGGCTCCCGCTATGTGCTGGGAGCCGAGTGTTCCCATCACACAACAGGGGGGGGGGAGTGGCGACGGGAGGTGACGACATGCCCGCATTCTGCCCCAGAATGCTGGGCCAGAAGTGGGTGCAAATACCTGTATCTGCACCCCCCTCCTCCTGAAAGGTGTCAAATGTGACACTGGAGGGGGGGGGTTCCGATTAGCGTGAGTTCCACTTTAGGGTGGAGCTCTGCTTTAAGTGGGAGAACTTGCACAATTTGTGGCTGACAAAATACTTTTTTTACATTTACTGTGCATGAAGAATGAACATTCAAAAAGCTTGTTAAAATGAGGGTCTTTTTCCAGTATGCATGCCTATTTAAATAAAAGAATAATAACTGACCTGATTCCACATGACAGGGCATTTGCAGTATGGGAGAGCTTGGACAAAGTCTCTATAACCTGAAAATAGAAACATTACATTTGTGATATTTGTCAAAGTTTAATTAATCACGCTGAAGTTAGAAGCTTATTGGCTACTATGTACAGTTGCACCAGATTTTGCACTCTTCAGCTTTAGCCTGCATTCACACCTACGCGACAAGTAACACCGCGTACGCGGCTTACTTTGCCGCGATTCGATTAACTTTTTTTTTTTTTTTTAACAAATTCTTTCCATTGCTGTCTATGGCCGAACGCCAATACCGCCTGAAAAAAAGGGTCCGGGACTTTTTTTCAGGCGGCAGGCGTACGGCGTTTCGGCGTTCGGCGTGAGATGTGAACCATCTCATAGACAGCAATGGAAATTCGCCCCTCCAGCGTATCGAGCGTCGGGCGTTTTGTTGCCAAGGTGTGAATGCAGCCTTAGTACATTAACCGGTATGTGTCTGTACATGCTGAATCACACACAAAAGCTGAACTCCAAATAAATAATTGCAACATGAAACTATATACCTATTTTACCAACTAAAAGTTTTGTGATTCTCTTCCATTACTCCTTTGATCCAGACTTCTATGCTGGACAGTTCAGTAACCTCACGTATGTCCAATGCAGTTGAGTAAGGCCACATGGTCACCAATATGTCTCCTGTCTGCTTTCTGGAAAATAAGGCTGCATTCACACCTGAGCTTTTTGTCTCCTGAAGCATGAAGCTCCAAAACGCTAGAGGGGAAAAAATACATTATTCTCAATGGCGATGGTTCACATCTCCACTCCAAAACGCCTGATGCCGAACGCCTGAAGCTCAAACAAGTTCTGGACCCTTTTTTGTCGCTCAAATTGAGTGTATTTGGGCGTTTTTCTGTTCTTAACATTGGTGACCCTAGACCTGTACAAATCGCGGTAAAAAATGCCACAAAATCGCATCAAACGCAGTAAAAACGCCACAAAATTGCGGCAAAACAATATGCTCAGGTGTGAACGCAGCCTAAATGAGTATTACCTACACTGATGCAATGCAATAAACCCCAAATGAATGAAAATGACGACCCCCCTCCTCTTCCAGCTATGCAGATGAGTACAGAAAGCCCTCAGTATGAAAGGGGTCTTATACATATTGTAAGGCACTGCATGGCAGGGTTGTGGTCAGTGTATTTGTGTCACTTAGGTTTTTCACCTACATATTACAAGGGGCAAAGGGAATTGTACCAGTTATGGAGAAAACACACAGTTTCTTAGCCCTGAATGAGTTTGGACTGTGTCCTAGAGCCCGGAGTCTTTGTAGAGTTCTGGGAGAGTGAAAACCCTTATGCCGCGTACACACGATCATTTTTTGTGATGAAAAAAAACGACGTTTTCTGTGAAGTAAAAAACGACGTTTTCTGTGAAGTAAAAAACGCCGTTTTTGAAACGTCACTTTTCAAAGACGATGTTGCATACACACCATCGTTTTTTCACAAAAAGCGAGGTTACGTTCACCACTCTTTTCCATTGAAGCTCGCTTCCTAACTAGCTTCTGGGCATGGGCGGGTTGAAAAACGTCGTTTTGAACGACGTTTTTGCTACACACGGTGACTTTTTGTGAAACAAAAAACGACGTTTTGAAAAACGACACAAAAAATTCAAGCATGTTGGAATTTTTTTGGGTCGTTTTTTTTAAGACAAAAAACGACGTTTTGCCCACACACGATCAATTTAAATGACGTTTAAAAAAACAACGTTTTTTTTCATCGCAAAAAACGACCGTGTGTACGCGGCATTAGGGCCAGTTTACACCAGATGCAGTTCCATTCAGTTCCGTGAGCATTTTTTCTGCACTAAAAATGCATGCACAGTGTTTTCCATGTATTCCAATGGCTCTAGTCCATGCAGTCAGTTTCCGGTGTAGAAACTGACCGGAAACTGACTGGAACTGACTGTATTGGTGCAGAAAAAATGTAACTGTACGAAACTGCATGAAACTGCATGGAACTGCATCTGGTGTGAACTGGCCCTTAGACCTCTTTCACACTGAGGGTGTATTGCAGGCGCTATAGCGTTAAAAATTGCACCTGCAATCCGCCCTCAAACAGCTGTACCATTATCTCCAGTGTGAAAGCCAGAGGGCTTTCCCACTAGAGCGTTGCGCTAGCAGGATGGTAAAAAAAGTCCTGCTAGCTGCATCTTTGGAGCGGTGAATTGAAATCAATAGGACAGCGCGGCTATACCTCTCGCAATGCGCCACACCCCGCTAGCGGCCCAAATTGCCCTACAAATCCGCCCATATCGTCGGCGGTAAAAAAAGAGTTTCAGTGCGAAAGGGGTCTTAGTCCACCTGCTAGCCA
Organism: Rana kukunoris; assembly: GCA_029574335.1. Lineage (NCBI taxonomy): Eukaryota > Metazoa > Chordata > Amphibia > Anura > Ranidae > Rana > Rana kukunoris. The sequence continues at coordinate 120,311,114 of CM056055.1, read as the reverse complement.
TACCTTACTAATTAGTCAGCTGTGCACGGGTCTTTGTATATTTGAAGCTGATTGAGGCTCAGTAATTCTGCTATACGAGAGCCTATTGTGAAATGCCTGTGAAGCCTCGTACACACGGGCCAGAATCTCGTCAGGAATAAAACATTATTTTTCCTGACAAGATTCTTGGCAAGAATCTCTTGCCACCCGAGTGTACAGACTCTCCTTTCAAAAGAACCGCGGTTCCCTTGAAAGGCAAGAACGCGGTGACGTCATCGTGTAGGATGAGCATGCGCTCGTCACATTCAATGCTGTCGCCACCATCATGCTGCACCCCACCTATGCTTAGGAAGCTACCGCGCATGCGTCAAAGTCATTTCGAGCATGCGCAGGTTTCCACAGCGATAGGTAAGTAAACAGACGCTCGGGTTCCTCGTCGGGAAACTGGCCGTCAAGAATCTCGACGAGAAAATAGAGAGCAGGATCTCTATTTTTCTTGTCAAGATTCTGGGCAGATTTCCAGATGAGAAACCTCAAAGCCTCGTACACACGCTCGGTTTACTCGGGTTTACACTGAGCATGTGTACGAGGCTTCAAAGGCTGAATCCTGACCGAAGGCTAAAAAGGGTACATACAGTATACTGATTGTTGGGGGGTTCAATAAGGGGCTGACATAGGTTTAGTTAGTGTGTCCGAAGAGTGGGTATTTTGCTTGTTTTATGCTAGATTCCTCCTTTATAATCCTGTCTATGTACTGATTGTACAATCGGGTGTTATTTTATTTTATATTGATTGCTAAAACCTGCGTCTGAATCCAGCGTAAAGTTTATTTATTATTATGGTATTATACTATTTTCTTATTGCTATATGTGAAATACTACAGGCTATAACCCTGAAGAATTACATTGATGTTTCTTTAAGTGGATTTTATTGCATGAGTGGTTTTATCGGCTGTGCTTTTTTTAATTTTTTGTAGCAGCAAACAGTTTTTATACTTCAGAAGTGCAGTGGTGCTGTTGTTTGAGACCTTCTGGTTGGGGTTGTCAGCTCTACCACAAAACTATGTTAAATCCTTCCTGTAGAGATGCCACAAAGTAAATACCTAGAAGCTAGGGGATTCTCACTTTACAATACTAGTCTTGGGACCCTTTTTTTTTTGTATATAGACTGCAGACCACATGTAGACACCTTCAACAAAATGCAGGAAACCCAGCATTAGTAGGTCATCAATTGCTTTTTCTTTCATGACCGTGGCTGCCCACTAGCATAATTCTATCAGAGATATACTGCATGTGCCTTCCGGAGTTGCATTCTACAATAAAGCCCTGTACACACGGCCGGGATTGCCGGCGGTATAAAGTCCGCCGGGAATCCCGACAGGAAAACTGTGGGGGGAGGTTTGGGCGGGAATCTCAGCCGTGTGTACAGGGCTTATGCTCGCTCGGCAAAAAGTTCTCCCAGCAGTTTTCTTGCAGGGAAAACCGATTGTGTGTACGAGGCTTAAGGGAGGCTAAGGAATTAGGTAGACTTCCTCAATTTATGTATGAAGAGATAATTGTGGTGTTATTGAAACCAGAGAAAGATCTGACTGTAGCAGACACCTATAGACCAAAATCATTATTGACAAGTGACCTTTAAATCTTGGCCAGAGTATTGGCTATTCATCTGTCTAAAGTTATAGCCAAATTAGTGTACCAAGACAAATCTGTATTTATTCCCGAGAGGTCGACTGCTGTGAAAATCCCTAGGGTACATTTGAATATTCAAATTCCACCTCATAATGCTGGTAATAGGTCTATATTATTCTTAAGTGCTTCTAAGGCATTTGATAGTTTGGAGTGGCCCTATTTATGGTGCGTCTTAAAGAATTTTAACTTAGGAATACATTTATAATATGGGTCAAATTGCTATATCAACTCCCTACAGCTCGCTTTAGAATTAATAATACTTTATCAACACTGATTACATTAAATAGAGGCAACAGAGAGGGATGCCCACTATCCCCCTTTTATTTGTTGGCGTGGTGTGGGGTCATGGCTGCACGGCGCCCTGCTTGATTGGGGGGTTGCCCTAGGCAAGTGATGGCGAACCTATGGCACGGGTGCCACAGCTGGCACTCCAAGCCCTCTCTGTCGGCACGCCAGGGGATTCCCACAGCCAGGCAGTAAATTGCACTGACTCGACAGGACACCGGCTCCCTTCTTTGCATAGGTGCCAGTGACGTCGGCAGGAGGGCGGGCAGCCAGTCATCATGTGCGCTGTTTGGGGGGGGGTGTAAAATTCCTCCTCCACAGTCCCGACTCTGTTCGGCAGCTTAATGCCTCCCAGAATCCCTACACCTCAGGTAAGGCATTCGGGCATTCCTTTATGCAGGCATGATATTCCAGCTCCCCCTGCTTCAGGACGACTTTGATTCAGTCTGTCCTTCTAGTGCAGCCTGTGAAAAAGCGGAGGGGGAGGACCGGTGCTCTGAGCAGATCATCCATGGCCATAAGGAGGGGTGCAATGGCTTGTAGCTGACCTCCCAGGGGTGGGGATATCGAGGAGGTAGGTGAGTGCATGTGTCAGGTAGGTGAGTTTAATGGTCAGGTAGGTGAGTGCATGTGTCAGGTAGGTGAGTGTAATAGTCAGGTAGGTCAGTGCATGTATCAGGTAGGTCAGTGTATGTTGCACAGTGCATTCTGAGCACAATGCATTCCTGAACCCTGCATTCTGAGTGAATCTGGCAGTATCTTACATTTTTGGTCCCTTGGGGATCATTCAGAGGGATGATCAGTCCCATCCTCTGTACAGAGCCACTGGTAGGTTTAATTCTGTGTTGGCACTTTGAAAGAAATAAGTTGGTTTTGCGTTGCCGTTTGGGCACTCGGGCTCAAAAAGGTTCCCCATCACTGCGTCTCTACAGAGGATGACTTGTGTCTCCTCTGCGTGAGCTCCGCCCTTGGCTTTTGATTAGTTTATTTCCAATCCATAGCTGCCTTTATAAGCACAAATTAGATCTGATGGCTCAGTGTCTCCCTGGCAGCCTGGCTCCATGACTGTTGGTTTGATTTGCTGGTATGCGTGTAAGCACAAATTGACCTTTTGGAAAGCGGTACTTGGCTTGCTCCCCTGCTTATGTTTTTTACTGCCTTCCTCCTGTATAGGGTTTTCTGAATTTTTACACTTTTTTGTGGTTTTGTTTTTTCTTTTCTCTTGTTTAGCTTATTGTCGGCAGTACCCTCTGACTAAGTCCCGGCTATGTGTGCTGTAGCCAAGCTCAGCGTTTCTTATTAGAACTAGCCAGCTGTAACTATATCCATGCTCGGCAGCCCCTCTTTTTTATGTTAGCATTTATTGTATATATTTGTGTTTGTAAAAATGATATAATCTTTCAACTTTTTATGACAGCTTAACATCAATTTATATGATCTTTTATATGCAGCTTCTAAAGTTCCATTCAGCTTGGATGTGGTGACCTCAGTGGCTCTGTCTGCCATTTTGTGGTGGTCCTCTCCATCTGTCTGGACCTCCTGGGAGGTGGCAGGTTTTATTTAATTTTTTTAGGTATTACTTTCTATGATCCTGTGCATTAAGCATTTGAACACAGCCTGGTCAGTCGCACTGTAAATGATGCACTTTATGGATATTTATATTTATGTCTATATGTGAAACTATTAAATAAAAAATATGTAAATTGTGTTGAAAATGAGTCCATAAACTGTGAGTAAATAATTGCAAACACCATTCATAAGGCAATAGGTAATCAGTCCATAAAACACAAATGTGTATATCCGGAAAGTATGACTTTCAACACCACCACAGAATTGTGCACCTCCACCACATAAAGTACGCGCTTACCGGAAGACAAGCTTTATAAGCTTGCAGCTAATAACCCAGCCGGCCTTTATCCAGGAGGTTCAGAAACAGCAACTCAAGATACTTGATAAGTAAAAACAGCAGTTAGCCAGGGAGACTCGATCACTCAATGGTCATGGACGTGAACCAGGCATTACCCATAAATAGAAATGAGCTCACCATAGTGTGAAATCGTAACTGTATATGGTGAGCTCATTTCTATTTACCTTGAGTTGCTGTTTCTGAACCTCCTGGATAAAGGCCCTGGCTGGGTTATTAGCCACAATCTTATATAGCTTGCCTTCCAGGAGCGCGTACTTTATGTAGTGAAGGTGCACAATTCTGTGGTGGTGTTGAAAGTCATACTTTATACACATTTGTGTTTTATGGATGGATTACCTATACTCGAATATTCCAGAATTGTATTTACCCCCAAATTATTAAAATTACAGGGATTTAAATAAATGGCTTATAAGCAGCCTTGAGTATATTCCACAGTTATATCATGGACAGCTTTTGAAGGATTTTCACACACTACAAGAGGAATTTGGTCTACCTACAAAATGTTTCTTTCAATACATGCAGCTTAGACACGCAATTCAAACACAGTCTATACCATACCTATAATTCTCAATCAGACTATAATTGCAACTTCTAAGAAAGGTCAAATAACAGCAGTTTATAGGGCATTGCTGCAGAAAACGTCAAAAGTAATGTTGTTAAGATGTAGAACGTAGTGGCAAATATATAAAGAGTCACAGAAACATACCCAATTGTTTATTATACATTGTTCATATCGGGCTCCACAAAAACTACAAATCCCATTATGCCTCTGCCTCTAGGAGTCATGCCTGTGATTGTCAGAGTCTTGCAATATCTCATGGGACTTGTAGTATCACCAAAGCTGGAGGGCCAAGGTTGCCCACCCCTAATCTACAGTATGTCCAATATGTGAACATGAAGAGGGTACATTAAAGGGGTTGTAAAGGTAAAAGTTTTTTTACCTTAATGCATCCATTGGCTGGCGCTGCTGTCAATCACAGTGGATGACGCGGCGCACCGAGCCCAGACAGTCACTGAGGGACCCCAGAAGACAGCTTTCCGGGCCACTCTGTGCAAAACGAACTGCACAGTGGAGGTAAGTATAACATGTTTGTTATTTTAAAACCAAAAAAGTCCTGACTTTAGTGTCCCTTTAATACATATGATATGGAGGTGCCCAAAATTGATCAGGTATTGGACCCTGGTTTTGGATATGATTAATAAGGTATTTAGGATTAGTATCCTGAGGGATCCCAAGGTATGTGTTTTGGGGTGGCTGGATAGACAGCTTTTATCCATCGCAGATTATATTATATTGAAGATTCGTCAGTTGTTTGTAGCACAAAAAATTATTACGCTAAGATGGATATCCAAGTCCCCCCCCCCCCAACACACTGCCTGTGGGTTAATGCAGTAGACAAAGTCGTACAAAAAGAACATGTGGTATACCAACATAGAGGCAACTCAGTTAAATGTATAAAAACATGGGACAAATGGTTTAATACTATGGAGGTGATTCCTCTACAACTAGGTAGAGAGAGGTTACTAGGTATGGGATCATAAAACATGTATATTAGTAATATCTGAATGAAGCGCCACATTTTATTTAGATCAAAAGCATTAATATGGTCATGGGGAAATAACATTGGCCACATACAGAGATATCAATAGCATAATAGAAAGATTCAGGGAGTGAGTTATTATAAATTATTTCGTTTTTTGTTTTGAGTATATATATTTAGATTGTAATGCCCTAGGGGTGTATGGTAATTATTACACTCAAAACTGTAACTGTAATTGTTGGTAGTTGTAAAGTGTCTTATGTGTAATTGTGTTGTAAAAAACAAAAACAAAAAAGGAAAAATAATGTTTAATAAAGAGTATTAATACTGTATTAATAGAGAGTACTGTATGTACAGAATTTAATAAATGTGTATTATTTCTTGGCCACTAGAGGGCGCTAAAAGCTTGATGGTTGATTAGCACATATGCCACGCACATAGCATACTTCTTAGTCCTTTTATTATATTAACATTAGATGTTTTGTATATTACATAGAAAACTTTTCTGGGGGGGGTTGTGCAGATAAAATGTTTAAATTAAACAAATGAAATACATCTGCAGGGAAATGCAGTTTTCCCTGAAAAGTTTCTGAATATGATATATAAAATGTGCTGCTTATTATGTTAGGTTGTTATATTTATTAGTACATTATATTTTATCAATACTGTACAAGTGTGCTGCAATGGTACCCATTTTTCTAAAAAACATATTTGATACTTTGACTACTAAGTAACACGGTAATTGTGCACAGTTCTGCATGTCATTTTAGTGTATATACTGCAATTTTCTATACACTCATATTACAAATGTCCAAGGTTAAGCTGCAGCACTCTTCCTTGACTTACCGCCTTGCATGTGTGACACAGTCATTTATTTAAAATTGATCCTCTGCTTTCATTAATCCAGGAAAACCAGTTCATAGTAAACCATGAATTATGACGGCAGAGTTATTGATCTCACTTTAATGTTCATGGCAATACCTCAAATGTGTGGCGCAATCATGGCCTACATACGCATGTGCATCCTATGCATGCCTTTACATTTCATGGTGTGTGCAGGGCGACAGGATTCAATTAATTTTTTTTATTACATTTTGTTATAATTTTATTTTTTTACATTTTTTGTTTTTTCATTTACCTTTATTATTATCACAAGGGGGCTAACAAGTCCCCTATGTGATAGCAATGGGCGGGTGACAAATCCCCTTTATTGGGACACTGGGGTCATACTGCTTGCACTGGAAAAGTGATCGGCCAGCAAAGTGATCGGCCAGCTTATACAGTTTCCTGGATCACTTTTACATGACAGCCAAGAGTCGACTGTCCAATACAATAACAGCCATGAACTTGTTTTAAACACTTTACTCTCCAGATGTACTTAGTACGTTCAATATGAAAAAAGTGTACCACTTATTTGTGTGAATAAATCAATTAGCAACACATGTAAAAGGTTGCAAAAAATACATGTACATGAAATCTTAATTTCAGTGACACCAAGTGACTAAATGAAGTCAGTGAAAAAGTTTAAATAAATCAAAACAAAGAAGTCCTCTGTTGTGGCCAAACACAAATAACAGTCCAAAGGTGCAGAAAAAAACTGCAAAGTTGAAGTTAAGAATCCCTCATATATATAACCCACTCTATGAAAGAATAGAAACACCACCACCGATGTAAGGAGGAGGCTTAGCAAGATAGGTCCAGCTGGTCCTGATATCAGTTGACACCGCAAATTCCATTAAACATCAGGAAGTGAGAATAATTGTAGTCTTGTTGGGGCCAGAGACACGGTAGCCACATAACATGTGTAATGAGAAGAAAACTCACATAGTGTGATACCGTACCAAGTAGTATTTTTTAAAAAGATTAAAAATTAACACTCACATTTGGAAGAACATTACATTGCGGTGTCAACTGATATATGGATTCAGGACCAGCTGGACCTATCTTGCTAATTGGTTAGACAAGCTGTAACGGTCAGGGGTTAACGCCGTTCACGATATTCCATTCCACCAACCCACGACAGCTTCCGACACTCCACAATCCAGCAGACAGGACCCAGTGGATTTCCCCCAGAAAACGAGACACACACAGCTCTGTTCTCTGGTTCCAAAACGGATAGACTTTTAATGACAAACTCAGACTATTTTTATACAGTAAAAAGCATGCTGTAGTTATCAAAGGGACAATGACACACTCCACCCACAACATCACACAATGGGTGCTAACGAGTCTCCAATACACATTCCTTTAGTGAACATAAGTCAGACGTCTGACCTTTAGAGGTTGCTAATTCACATCACATATTATCATCAATAGACATTCACACAATACAGTGTCAATTAGCATAGCACCATGAAATATCTTAGGAGCCAGACTTAATGAACACAATAGACAATAGAATGCAATAACAGTGAGCTTTATCACTACAGCCAGGTAGCTGGAGGTGATTAACATCAATTAACATCTTTTAATTAACCTGTTTAGTTCAGAATCAACAACCAGTAATAGTTCAAGATATTCTGAATATATTGTGGATTATTATTACTGTCCCATCTCATGTAAATTAAGATATGTCTATTATTTCTTGGCTCCAATCTGTGCCCAAAAGTGACTCCCGTTACACAAACCTTTTTTGATTTGGGTGGTATATACCTCTCCAAGTCAATATCATCTGGTAAGCCTCCTCCTTACATCGATTGTGGTGTTTCTATTCTTTCATAGAGTGGGTTATATCCATGAGGGATTCTTCACTTCAACTTTGCAGTTTTTTTTAGCTACACTTTTGGACTGTTATTTGTGTTTGGTCACAACAGAAGACTGCTTTGTTTTGATTTATCCTGTTTAAGCTTTTTCACTGACTTCATTTAGTCACATTTTTTTAAACATTTGACATAATTGATTTATTCACACAAATAAGCGCTACGCTTTTTTCATATTTACCAATTTTGCTTTGTCACAGCTGTGTTTCGTGGCTAATTTTTGTGTTCACTTATTGCACAGCGCAGTATATCCTATATATTTTTTTGTACTTAGTATGTTCAAAGAAGTGAAATAGCTAATGAAGTCTGAGATAGAATAAAAAACATAATAGAATATCTAATCCTTCCTAACTCTACCTAAAAGTAAAAAAAAATTTGGCTTGAAATTCACTTTAACAAAAAAAAAATTGCAGTAGATTTCTGAAATATGTAAACCACTTGCCGCCCACACACAGTACACTGCAGGTGGGCAACACAGCCAGACACGAGTATGTTGCGGTGTACTTCCTGGTTTTTGGGTGCACCGGCTGATCTGTGCTGTGACTGGACCCAGCACGAGCCGGCCAGCACTGTATACCTGCTGGCCGGCTGTGGCCAATCACAGCAAAAGGGCTCTGTGTTTTTAAACACAGGCTCTAGCTGGATTTTTCCTTCTGTTCAGAAATGAAAGCAAGGAGAGAAACCAGAAGCCAGATCAGTTAGTACAAGCAGCACACATACACTTGTTAGGCACACAGCCTTTGATTACCCTCTGGATCACACCATCATCCAGCCAATGTCATTAGTACAGTATTATCACTAATAACTGTATTAGTGTCTTTCCCAGCCAGTGTCAGTTAGCACCAGATTTCCCGCCACACTTTCACAGTCTGTACGGATCAGCATCTTAATCACGACCAGAACTATACAAGTGTTCCCAATAGCATAGCTCCCAACTGTCTCTGATTTTGAGGGACTGTCCCTCATTCAGAACAAAGTCCCTCTGTTCCTCTTCCCTCCTCATGTGTCCCTCTTTTTGGTCTGATCTATATAGTTGTATATAAAATGCACTATTTATCTATCAAAAAGTGTTTCACATTGCTAAACCTGTCATCCAATTTCTAAATTGCTGCATTTGTGAATTTCAAAAGTCAGATTTAAAGGATTAGGAGTGTTAAAAAAAAAAAGAAAAAACGCACTTGTAGTGACCAAATACCACCAAAAGAAAGCTCCATGTGTGTGAAATTTAATTGGTGTACAGTATTGCATGACTGCACATTTGCCAGTTAAAGTAGCACAGTGCTGAATAGCAAAAAATGGTCACGTGGTTAAATAATATATAAACAAAACACCTTGTACAAAATTAGGAACATTTGTGTGCGAGGTAATAGCATAGAAAAAGACAGAGATCTGAGAACACAGAACATAAATACAATAAAAACTGACTTTTAATTAGTAATCTATAAAAGCTGTCTGAAGATTGCATAGACAAGGCTGTGCATAACAGACTTTATTATGTATGTACTTACAGCCTTGACTTTGCAATCTTCAGATTTTATAGATTACCAAATAAAAGTCATTTTTTTATTGTATTTATGTTACCATGAAAAACTGCCGTGTTTAAGAAAGAAAGAACTTTCTAAGATGTGCTCTCCTACTCTCAGTGATCTTCAGCAAATACAAACTGTTCACCAATGTTACAGATGTCAAATTTACATGTGATTTTAAATTCACATTTACTGATACACAGTGCAGCAAAATCAGTGAGACTCCTTGAAAAAAATAACACACTTCCCCCATCTGGCATTTAGGCGCAAGTGGAAGGTACAGATAGCTGCTGCGGCTGGATAGAGTTAGATGGTGCACCAAGTGATACCTGTGTTTAGTGCAGTATGCACCCAGGGACGATTGCCCAGAATACAGACTGCTTGCATTCCAGGCATTCATCCCATGGCAGAAATTGCACATTGCAATGCTGCATTTGCATGAGTGTAGTGCAGGGGTGTCAGGAGGGGGTGGCTAGCCATGGCTGAAGCCCTGAATGTGACCACGTAAAGCCCAGAGTCTCACTGTGCAGGACTGCATTATTAGCCCCAAGCCACCGAGCGAGTGGCGAGCGCCGGGATCGATCTGATCACGAGCGCCTCCGAATGTAGCCGAGTGTGGCCGAGTGCAGCTGAGCCCCATAGCAGGTCCGCCTTCTGGAGTCTGTGCAACGCCTATGATGGACGTCCCACTGGTCCAATGCCACGACCACAGGACGTGTGACGTCCGTCATAGGCGCTGCACTAGCTCCAGAAGGTGGGAATTACAATACGGCCGCCGCACCGGCGCCACATCCCTACTCACCGCTCGGGCGGGCCACGGGTGGCTCTCCTCTCCTCAAGGCTCCTCGGCTCTCTGACTGCCTGCTGCTGTGACACCGCTGAGGTAGGTCAGAACTGTCAGAGAGTGTAATAATGTAATAATGTAATGTAAATGTCGGTGTAGGTAGGTCAGTGTATGTCAGGTAGGTCAGTGTAGGTATGTCAGTGTATGTAGGTCACTACTGTCATTGTATGTAGGTCACGTGCTAGCCAAAAAAAAGCCTGCGTCACATACAAACCGCCCCCGGTTCCCGGCCTTGGACTTCGGGCTAAAGCCCCTGGTGTTTTTGCCACCTAACAACGCCCCTGGTGTACTGTGTTCTTCTATTTGAACCTAGCCTTTAATATAATGGGAGCATTGACACTGACCACTGGGTCCACTCCTGGATAATGCTAATGCACATGGGGTGATTAGGGTGTGCCTAGGCACCCCCAGCACACCCTGTGTGCACATCTATGACTGAGTGGCTTCCTGTTCATTCACAAACTGAAGCATATTAAACACAAATCTGTTCATTTAAAAAAGGAAGGGGCTGATAAATGCATAGTTACCAGCCCCTTCCATCGCTCTCCAACTTAAAACATCCCCTGCAGCAGCCAGGGGGAAAGGAGAGGAGGTAAGCCAGCAGCACTGAGGGGCAAGAGGAGCCAACACGAGGGGAAGCTCAGGCAGTAGAGTGTATCAACACGTCACATAGGGATTAATGTGTGCCCAGACACACCTGGAACACCCCCTGCACATACATATGGTGTTTAACCATGCTGTGAATCCCAGCATCAAGAATCTATTGATTCCTGTGGCTGGAATAGACAATTGTGTGTGGAAAGCTGTGTGTGCTGACTCGTACAGTGCAATGACAGGCTGCCGGTGGCTGCAGCTATTCATGATAGGTTGTACAGCCGGTAATTACCTGCTGTGATCTTGGCTGGGTACACGCAAAGTACACACAAAGTTGCAGCTTTCTGCAAACCGCTATCAACTCAGCTGCAAAAGTCTGAAGATTCATGGGGCTGGGATTCGCAGAGTGCTTAAACACCTGTGTAAACGAAGCATAGTTACATAAACCAGGGCTCGTCAAAATCCGGGCGCCAGGTCGCAATTGCGACAAGAAATTGTGACCTGACGCCCGTGCCCGCCGCTAATTGAGGCCGCGGCTTTGCAGCAGCCAGTGTCTTAGCATTTGACAGGCTGCCTTCAGACTTTGTGTTTCTTATTTTATGTACTGCGCTCCCTTTATTTTTATCCTCCTATAACAATTTTGCAATAAATGCTGATTTTCCCATGTTTTATATATTTAAAATTCAGTTTGCTAATCCAGTGTGCTTTGCTCATGCCTACTGCATCTTATCGTTTTAAGCAACTCAACAAATATCTACTTCTCTACTTGTGAAACAATAGTTCTTCCCGCATACGCCTCCTCTAAAAGCCGGCTACAGGCACGTGATTTTTGAATCACTCTAATTAACCTGATAAATGGCAGTGCATTATTTAATTTATACCAGTTAACCTGCATTGCTTTTGACATTGATAATTTACAGCCCATTTTATCTGAACTCTGAAACCATAAAGCAAAAAGGAAACAAATGAATGTTTTACACGGTAATGAGGCCATGCACAGCTACAGGCTGTTCCATTATCCTGATACACAGAAAGCTTAGGCAAGGAGGACGATAAATATAATTATTAATGAACACTGTTTAATGTTATTAACACAGGCTTGGTGACCGGAAACTGCCTCCTTCTATAGTCACTGTGAGGGCAGCATGATATGTTAGACCAGCCTTTTTCAACCAGGGTGTCTTGATGTTTCTTCAGGGGTGCCTTGGCAAAATGCCCTAAAATTACCATATTTATCATAGTATAACACGCACTTTTTTCCCCTTAAAACAAGGGGGAAATTGAGGGTGCATGTTACACGTCGATCCCCGATGTCTGTGAGGGGAAAAGAAGCGAGCGTCGCCGATATACACATAGCCGAGTCACACCCAGTCACGCTCGCAGTCACGCCCAGTCCTGCCATTGGACCTATGTTATGTCCATCATAGGAGCCTGGCTAAGGGGTGGGACTGGGCGAGACTGCGAGAGGAGCCAAGAGGAGCCGAGTACACAGGACATCCGACTCTGTCTATCTCGGTAGCGGTAATTTTAAACGATCCTGCTGCAATGACACTGGTCAAAGCTGCAATGATACTGGGAAAGGCTGCAAATGACACTGGGCAGGGCTGCAGATGGCCACTGATCATTCTGCAATGATGGACAAGGCTGCAGATGGACACTGATAAGGCTGCATTGATGGGCATTTAATTGTAAGTTTTTTTCCTTAAATTTCCCCCCTAAAAAATGTTTTCCTTAAAATTCCCTCCTAAACTTGGAGTACGTGTTATATGCCGGTGCGTGTTATACGACAATAAATACGGTATATACCCTGTGCAAGCCGGTGGGTGGATGAAATCTGCCTTTTAGCTACACAAAGCCACAGGTTTTCATTGTACACATTGCAAGCTTCCAGCTGTCAACCTCCTAACGACCAATGACATCATCAGTTGATATGGAGGATGTCAGTTGCCTGCATATCATCCTTGTTGGATCCTCCCTTGCTTCCCTCATTAACTAAGTGATAGAGAAAAACTGAGGGAGAAGAAAAAAATTGGTACCAGTTTGCAAACGTGTATATGTTTGGATGAATAAATCACCTTTAACGTTGGGTGTATTGCGTGTATTGATGTTGCTGCATTATGTAACATTATCAGAATAGTTTTTACATTTTAGAATGGGATGCCTCAAGACTGTCCATAATTTTGGAGGGTGCCTTGAGTTTGTCCATCATTTTAACCACTTCAATACCGGCCCATCATCATATGATGTCCACAGATGGGATCTCCCATCCTGGGTGGACGTCATATGACGTCCTGCGCTTTGCGGGGGGACATCTGAATGATGCCTGCAGCTAGAGGCATCATTCAGATATCCATGTCTTCAGCCGGCGATCCTGCGCACCATAAGAACGATCATAGTGGCGGTTCTGCCGCTTGATCATTCTTAAAGGCGGCCGGAGGGCGGCCATCCGGTGCTTCTCCAAGCTCTCTTGTGCCATCGGGGGCCCGGAGAAGGAATTGTCCGGCGCAAGCAGGAAGCATAGAGATGACTGGTGACCAGATGGTCACCAGTCATCTCTATGACTGTCGGAGGCCCGGGCGCGATGTGAGGACGTCACGCCCGGGTACCCATAAGTAAACAAAGCCGTAATTGCGGCTAGTGAGCAACACTGATCATGAGATCGGTGAATTTTTTTTACCGATCTCATGCTTTCCATCCTGGAGGAGAGATGTGAGGACCTGTCACACACATTACCTATTACAAGGGATGTTTACATTCCTTGTAATAGGTATTACAGTGAAAAAAAATCATAAATAAGTAAAAAAAAGAAAAAAAAACCCTGTCCCTGGCATTTTTAGTATAAATATTTTAAACATTTTACCCAACCCATACCCTCCCCAGTCTCCATATATTCTCCTTATCTAAAATAGAATAGAAAATAGTGAAGGGTCTCAACCCCTTCGCCCGCCCTAAGATCCAGACCTCCTATTGTCCTCTTATCTGGGATTAAGCCCCCCAGTTTCTGTTTCCCTTCTAAGAGGTCGGGAAGTTCCTATGAAGATAGAGAGAAGAAAGGGATGGGGAGAGGAGGAAAAGGGAAGAGAGAGAAAGGGGGAACAAAAAAAAGGGGGGGGGAAGGGAGAAGGTTTTTAAGTTACATATTGTGATAAATTCTAAATTACAGAATCAGTGTTCTCATACGTGCTTAAAAAAATTATAGTTATGGGAAAATAAAGCTGCCAACCAGTTGGAAGGAGAGAGAAAAAAAGAAAATTTTGTATACTTAACACAACCCCATATGTTTACACGTATATACATATATTCGTATATATGTGTTTAAGATCTAGATACTAGATTTAAGGTCTCCAAAATGCCAACTCAAGTGATCTACACCCAGGGCAAATATATTTTTTTTAATTCCTGAAAAATTATTGTGCAAATACCGTGCAAGATAAAAAGTTGCAATGACCTTCGTTTTATTCCCTATGGTGTCTGCTAAAAAAAAAAAAACATATATAATGTTTTGGGGTTCTGCGTAATTTTCTAGCAAAAGAATGATGATTTGTACATGTAGGAGAGAAGTGCCAGAATAGGCCGGTATGGAGGTGTGTATAAAAGCCCGGTATTGAAGTGGTTAAATGGTGCCTTGACTGAAAAGAGGCTGAGAAATGCTGGCCTAGACTATTGCTGGTCAACTTTCTAGATATGGGCGGCCTCAAGTGCAGCCCTTGATATCACTAAAGGGATACACAAAAAGTTCAACAAATGTTCTTTGTCAGAGACAACAGACACAGAACAACAGAATATAGTAAAAGACTATGGGCTTGATACAAGAGATAGTAAGAGACTATGTACATTATACAAGAGATGATTAAAAAATGTGGACATAATACAACAGATGGTCAGAGACTGTGGACATAATACAAGAGATGGTCAGAGACTGTGGACATAATAAAATAGATAGTCAGAGAATGTAGACATGGTACAAGAGATGGTTAGAAACTGCAGACATGGTACAGGAGATGGTTAGAGACTGCAAACATGGTATAAGAGATGGTTAGAGACTGCAAACATGGTATAGGAGATGGTTAGAGACTGCAAACATGGTACAGGAGATGGTCAGAGATTGCAGGCATGATACATGATGGTCGAGGACTGTGGACATGTTGCAGGAGACTGTTGGAGATTGTAGAAATGCTATAGGAGGTGTGGAGATTGGGGATATGCTTCAGGAGACCAAAGAGCCACATGCAACCCACAAGCCAAAGGTTGGATGCCAAGGGCTTAAACAGTATTTCCCAAACACCGCGGGTATGAGACACCAGTGGCTCATAGCGACCTTTGTTGTTGTGGGAGGCAACTGGAAAGCCCATACACCATTATGCAGTAAGTGGAAATATTAATTCTACCACACTTTCACCAGAAGTTTCAAAAAACTCTTTAAAGACTTTCGATGGTCAGTTCAGAAAAGCCTTACTGCAATTGTTATGGGATTTATTTATTTTTTTCATCTGTGTAGAAATATACTTTTGGCTTATTCACAAAACGGATTACCTTGTGCTAACACGAGATTGAAGAAACTGTTCTGATCTAAAAGGCAGGCAACATGGCAGGATGAAATACTAGTACAAAGATTTTGATGCCTTGAAAGATAACCACCCAAAGCCACCAGGTCTAGCAACCTGGAAAAAATATTGAAAGATTGAGAATGTCACCTAGCCCATGACACTTTTTATGTTGCTCTTCTTCCTCAAGTCCCTATACTCTGTACCCAGATGGTAAACATTGAACAGTTGGCAGGCTTGCTACGGGGTTAAATATGAAACTGGGGTGGGCAGTGTTAGTGCAGTAATGTTCAGGAGGCCGGGGATGGGGAGCTTTTGAGGCGTTTAGTACAGTTGTCAGTTAAAGCACATCAGGCTGAAAGTAGTGAGGGTTGGGTTGCAATGTAAGGGCCCTTTCACACTAGCGGACCGTTCACCCGTTCATTACAAGTCCGTTTACGGACTTGTAATGAACCCCTATGCGAGCGGATCCGTTAGTGGATGATGCATCCGCTAACGTCCGCCAGATCCGCATCCGTTTTTGCGGACGGAAGTAATGCCCTATTTTTCTTCCGTCCGGCCAAACGGATCGGATGCAAACGGACAGACGGTCCGTTTCCATCCGACTCCCCATAGGGGAGAGCAGAGGAGAGACAGGGCGGTCCCTGCACAGTGTGCGGGACCGCCCCGTCCGCCAACAGCTGAGCGGAGACCCCCCCGCTGAGCTGACGGACACACGGAGCGGACCGAAAAACGGTCCGCTCCGTGTGAAAGGACCCTAAAGCTGAGGAGAAATATACCTGTACATTCTAAGGCTGCATTCACACCTGAGCATTTTGTCGCCTGAAGCATGAGGGGAAAAAATCCATTATTCCCAATGGAGATGGTTCACATCTCCACTCCAAAACACCTGACGCCGAACGCCTGAAGCTCAAACAAGTTCTGGACCCTTTTTTGTCGCTCGAATTGAGCGTATTTGGGCGTTTTTCTGTTTTTAACATTGGTGACCCTAGACCTGTACAAAACCGCGGTAAAAAACGCTGCAAATATTGCGGCAAAACACTATGCTCAGGTGTGAATGCAGCCTAAGAAGCGGGTCCTGTGGTGTGCTGCTTTCATGCTGAATGACCAGAAGCCATGTCATCAGTACACTTGGGGCACAGTCCAGGTATTTAAGGATTCTGCTGTTGTTGGCACCTACAGTGCAGACCTACTTTATGTGTAATTGGCATAACTCAATGGGTTTAGGTTACATAACCTGGGTCAGAGCACTGTGGGACTTGCTTAGTACAGCTCAGAGGTAAGGTCTACCACAGGGGTGTCCAACCTGTGCCCCAGATGGGTATGAATGCGGCCCAACACAAAATTATAAATTTACCTACAAATTTAGATTTTTGGAAGGGTGATTTTTTTGTAAAAACGCGTTCACACTTAGGGTCCTTTCACACGTACGGACCGTTCATCCGTTTTTTACAAGTCCGTTTACGGACTTGTAATGCATCCCTATGGGATCACGTCCGTTGGCGGATGATGCATCAGCTAACGTCCGCAAAGATACGCGTCTGCAAAGATCCATTTTTTCGGACGGAAGAAAACCCTATTTTTCTTCCGTCTGAAGGATCGGATCGGATGAATATGGACACACGGTCCGTATTCATCCGATTCCCCATAGGGGAGAGCGGAGGAAAGACAGGGCGGTCCCTGCACAGTGTGCGGGGACCGCCCTGTCCGCCGACAGCTCAGCGGGGATTTACGGATGATCCCTGCTGAGCTGTCGGACACACACGGGGCGGGTCAAAAACAGTCCGCTCCGTGTGAAAGGACACTTAGGCCCGTACACACCATTAAATAAATCTGTCCAAATCGGTCTGACAGACCGATTTGATCAGATTTGTCTGCTGGGCTATTTTGGTTTGATCGCTGTACACACGATCAAACCAAAATCCCCGCCGGCAGACAGCGCAGTGACGTGGCGTTGACGTTGACACCGCCACGTCACCGCACCAGGAAGTAAAACACTTCCGCGCATGCGTCGAATCCAGTGCGAGCAGATATGTCTGCTGGTTAGTGTACTAACCAGCAGACATATCGGATGGATGGATTCCCAGCAGACAGATTTTAAAGCATGCTTTAAAATCTGTCTGCTGGAAAAATCTGTCTGTCCGCCCGTACACACGATCGAATGTGTCTGCTGAAACAGTCTGTCAGACCATTTCCAGCAGATAGATTCGATCGCGTGTATGCGGCCTCAGGGAACACATGGCGTCAAAGAAAAATGTGACAGTTTCTCTTTACTGGGCTTTTATACATTTTATCTTCCCAAATAAAAATATCCTACTCTTCACAATCACGCCTCATTCATGTCATCAGTTTTCGGCCACACCCATATTAGTGAGACACTATTTTCAAGGACGAAGCACATGAAGGGCAAAAAGTATCTGATGAGCCCCTTCATTGAGAATTGGCACTACATCCATTGAACCAGATATTGATGTGTCAAAAACAGTGTCAAATGTTGCACTAGATTTATGTTGCTCTCTTTTACTTTTATAATAAAAAATATTACTAAAAAAATGAAATTTTACTCAACATTTTCTGCTCATCAACTATATTTTATGTGTGGCCCAATTCCTCTTCTTCCAATGTGGCCCATGAATGTCAAAAGGTTGGACACCCCTGATCTACTAAGTATAGTAGATCTGACTGCGCTGACCAGAGTGTTCTGGAGGGACTGTCCCCCCTGTCAGAACACAGAACAGCAGGGGAGATCTGTGTACTAACATTGGGTAGTTAGTACAGCGGCTTCTTTTGAGTCAGTTTGTTTTCAATTCAACCATCTGGGTTAAACGGAAAAAAAATGAATAGTATTTTAGGCTTGAAGAGGCAGGGAAAATCAGGGGGGAAAAAAGAGGGAAAAAAAGAGGAAGTAAAACCCACCAGGGTTTACTAACCCTGGTGGGTTTTACTTCCTCTTTTTTTCCCTCTTTTTTCCCCCCTGATTTTCCCTGCAAAGTAAAAGTATAATGGGCTAGAATGCATTGCATACAAGCCCATTATGTGGTACTTACCTTCAAAGCCCGCGTTGTCCCAGCTGGTGGCAACATCCATCTTCGCCCATCTTCCTTCTGGGGCAGCAGACTCCGGCTCTGAGACTGTCCGGAGTCATGTGACGTCACTCCCACACATGCACACGGGAGCCATCCGTCATGGCACTCGCTAGTGAAGAAGCGGCACGGAGGATCACTTCTTCACAGCGCATGAGCCAATAATGTTGACGCAAGTGTTTATGGCAAGTATTCCCTAAACCATGCAGGTTTAGGAGCTATTTATAGGCTTGCCTGTAGTTACAAGTGGTGTAACTAGGTTTACAACCACTTTAACTGCTTGCCGACCAGTGCACGACTATATACGTTGGCAGCATGGCATGCACAGGCAGAAGGGCGTATATATACGTCCCCTTTAAGATCGCGGCATTGTGGATGCCCGCAATCATCTCACAGTGAGGAAGAGCGGGGAGATGCTGATGTAAACAAGCATCTGCCCGCTCTACCTAGTGATCGGAAGCAGTGATCACTGTCTTGTCACACACAGCCCAACCCCCTACAGTAAGAATCACTCACTAGGGCACACTTAACCCCTACAGCGCTACCTAGTGGTTAACCCCTTCCCTGCCAGTGTAATTTTCACAGTATTCAGTGCATTTTTATAGCACTGTCGCTGTAAAAATGACAATGGTCCCAAAAATTTGTCAAAAGTGTCCAATGTGTCCGCCATAAAAAATCGCTGATCGCCGCCATTACTAGTAAGAAAAAAAATAATAAAAATGCCATAAAACTATCCCATATTTTGTAGACGCTATAACTTTTGCGCAAACCAATCAATAAACGCTTAATGCATTTTTTTTTACCAAATAATGTAGAAGAATACGTATCGGCCTAAACTGAGGAAAACAAATGTTTTTTTATAGATTTTTTGGGGATATTTATTATTGCAAAAAGTAAAAAATATATTTTTTTTTTTAAATTGTCGCTGTATTTTTGTTAATAGCATCAAATACCACCAAAAGAAAGCTCTATTTGTGGGAAAAAAGGACATTAATTTTGTTTGGGAGCCACGTCGCACGACCGTGCAATTGGCAGTTAAAGCGACGCAGTGCCAAATTGCAAAATGGTCCGGGGCTGAAGTGGTTAGGAGAGAATGCCTGGCACACGTATAGGTGAATGGATTGGAAGATATCTCCTGTTGACTCTTGGGGCCAGCTAGCTGTTCACTGTGACAGGTCTCCTTTAAATTGAATGGATTCTGCAAGATGTCACAGCTTCAGTGCCTCGTTATTTTTAGAGGACTTGCTTTTGATCGTAAGAGGTGAGAGTATTTTATGATAAGCTTTTAGTGTGAATAAACAGGATATAAATGTGTGGTCAAAGTGAAAATACTAATATTAGTGGTTGAAGCGCATACATTTCCAAGTACAGGAAAATGTACAGGATGAAAGTAACTGATAACATCAAGCCTCAAAGATACGAACATGAACTGTACAAGAAATAACTCAAGAAATAAAAAGTATTTAAGTTGTCTTGCCTTAGACCAGGGGTGTCCAAACTTTTTCAAAGAGGGCCAGATTTGATGAAGTAAACATGCGTGAGGGCCGACTATTTTGCCTGACATTCTTTGAACCATTAAAATTCGGTCTAAGCCCTTTTATCCGAGCACTACTACACTGCCCAACAAGAATTCTCTTGCCTTTGTGGCTGTGTGTGGTGAAGAGATGAGCTTGGGCGTGTTATTTGGATCAACTGTATATATTTATTGTGTGGCCCCAACGAATCCCTGAGCGCTGCTCAGGACTAAGTGTATAACACACACGGCTTACCATTGCCATGAATGCAGCCTCACCATTGCCATGAATGCAGCCTGACCATTGCCATAAATGCAGCCTCACATGTGCCATAAATGCAGCCTCACATGTGCCATAAATGCTGCCTCACATGTGCCATAAATGCTGCCTCACATGTGCCATAAATGCTGCCTCACATGTGCCATAAATGCTGCCTCACATGTGCCATAAATGCTGCCTCACATGTGCCATAAATGCTGCCTCACATGTGCCATAAGTGCAGCCTGATCGATGCGCATCTGCAGCCCGGAGGGCAGAGGGAGGGGGCGGGACGAGTGCCGACAGAATACAAACAGGAGAATCTCTAGTTTACTCTGTGGCCTCTTTAATACAAAGTTCCGCCTCCTATGATAGACAGAACAGTCGTCCAATGGCATCACAGGACACGGGACTTCCAATACAGGTGCTGCTGAGTAAACAGGAGATTCTCTTTATGTAATCTGACAGTGCTTGTCCTGCCCCCTCCCTGGCAGTGTCGATAAATATGGTATATATCTTTTGTGGCCCTTGGGGCCACAAACAATATATATATCCAAATCCCCAGGGGGGCCATATTAAATCAACAGGGGGCCGCATTTGGACATGCCTGCCTTAGACAGTTGTCTTAAAGCAGTATTAAACCTATAAGCAAACATTTATTATATTGCAGCTTACCAAGCACTCTTGCAGTTATGGGGATGAGACAAACCAAATAACACTGGCAGGGGTGCTTAAAGTGATCAGCTTTTATTTAGTTATGTAAAACCTCTGTGCTCTTCCCATTCAATGCTTATTGGAGCACTGGGCGGGGGAGGGCGCGGGAGCGGCTGGCTGAGGCTCTCAGCGGCGTGCTCAGAGGCTGAGCCAGCTACCACTTAGGCATCTGGGTGGATCCTGACATTAAAGTCTGGACTGGCTGAGTGACATCAACCGACAGTGAACTTTGGTCCGCTGTTAGCTGACAGAATTGCAGAACTGCATGCACTCCAGTGGCCCACAAGAGAAGAAGGGCAAAAATAGCTTTGGACCTTACTTCTCTATTAAACCTGCAACTATATTTAACACTCCCCTCCCCCCGGACTGTCAATGCTGCTGTCCAAAGCTGCCTCTGTGCTCCTTCATCCAGAGTGGAAGCACTCCAATACAAAAGGTGTGTTACTGGCCAGATAACAGAGGGTAAAAAGCCTAAAAAAGAAAACGAATGCAGCCACCACATCTAATGATTGGTAAACTGCAATATATTGCATATTTGGGGTTAATACTGCTTTACTGCTTTATATATGTTTTGTGTGCCAAGTAGCTGATTTACTAAATTAATGATCTGCCCTTAGCTTTACTCATTTTAATATCAGTTTCAGGTAAAACATCACTTTTTGTAAATTCTTCTGCATTTGATACATTGACATAAACACAACCTAGGGGCAAATCAGACCCTAAACATACTGTATCTATGACCTCAGCAAAGGTAAAATCTGTGCTAATTACAGATATAATAAAACCTTGGATTGCGAGCATAGTTAGTCCCAGAAGCATGCTTGTAATCCAAAGCACTTGTATATCAAAGCAAATTTCCCCATAAGAAATAACCCCATAAGAATAAACTCAAATGATTTGTTCCACAACCATTTATTCATAGGTCCTTCAGTTTATAGTCCATATAAAAAAATTATAGCAATGTGATAAGTTGTGTTTAATTATAAAATGCCCATCCACAAATCAAAGCCTCCACAAGGGGATTAAAAGGAAAATCCAGCAGGAGCTACAGAGTATAAATGAGAAGAGAGGCGCCTCTAAGGCCGCGTACACACGATCAAATCTGTCTGCTGGAAACGGTCTGCTAGACCGTTTCAGCAGACAGATTCGCTCGTGTGTAGGGGCAAACAGAC
This sequence comes from Rana kukunoris, assembly GCA_029574335.1. Taxonomy (NCBI): domain Eukaryota; kingdom Metazoa; phylum Chordata; class Amphibia; order Anura; family Ranidae; genus Rana; species Rana kukunoris. The sequence goes on along the minus strand of CM056055.1, from coordinate 120,288,686 downwards.
GGATTTGGCCACCCGACAGATTTCAAAGCATGCTTTGAAATCTGTCAGCTGAAAACCCATCCGCCCGACATGTCTGCTGGTTAGTATGCTAACCAGCAGACATATCTGCCCGCACATGCGTCGAATGGATCCGA